>APFE030167728.1:6416-38239 GCA_000404065.3 Pinus taeda
CTCTTTCCATTTTTCTTCCCCTAGTCTCTACTGTCAAAGCATTACCTAATGTCTCACTGGAGCTTTTCTATCACATTTCCTCACTAAGGATTGCACCAACAACATCATCAAACTTTAAAGTACTAGATCCAGAGATAGAGTTACTAATGGCCATAACTAAACCATTCTGACTTTCTAACAATGAGCACAGAAATAACAGAGCCCTAACTTCATCATCAAAATTTACCCTTACAAAACTTAACTAACTTGTAACTGTATTAAAATCATTTAAATGGTCTGCAACAAATCCTCCTTCTGACATCTTCATATTAAATAAATGCTTCATAAGAAATACGTTATTTGAGGCCAAGGGTTTTTCATATAGTTTGGCCTATGCTGACATTAAACCCTTTATTGTTGTTTCTTTTGAAATATTAAATGCTATCAACGCTGCTAGGCATAGCCGTATTGTTCCAAGTTCCTTTTTGTCAATAATATCCTATTCTGTGTCTATCATACTCATCGGCTTCTTTGTCTTTCCGCTCAATGGTAGGTACAGATCTCTCTGATATAGATAATCTTCCATCTACATCTTCCACAGCTGGTAGTTTTGGCTGTTGAATTTTTCGATCCTAAACCTACCATATTCCGCCATTGCTCCCACTCAAACTTGGAACCCTTGTCTCCTACGAGTTTATCAACAAAATAGACATTCGGCTCTGATACCAGTTGTTAGAAAATTATATATTATAGAGCAATGGAACACATAAAATATTGCAGAAATATAAACACAGAAAACGCATAAAACAAGAGAGACACGGATATACGTGGTTCACCCAGTTTGTGCTACGTCCACGGAGAAACAACCAGTCCTTCCTTTTATATTATCCAGCAAACTGAAGAGATACAACCTACAACAGATCCATTGTAACACCCTCTTCGCTCTCAATCTCCTCTCTCTTCCTCATCCAGAATACATATATACATAGACACAATACAATTCCCTCATATATAGTGAGGGATTTCCTTCTAGGGAAAAAAATTCTAAATTAAACATAACTTCTACCGTCAGATCATCCGCCTAATGAATGGCCCATATTGACTAGAAATTACTAGACTTTTACAAGGCAATTTACATCTGTTTTTAGCTTCAGGGGCACTGCCCCCGAACCCCCACCGGGGGACCACTGGCCCCCAGGCCTCCCAGCCAGGGGGGATTAGCCCCCTGGACCCCCACGAGGGGGGGACAAGTCCCCCCCGCACCCCCCCTACGTGGAGGGGTGTACAATCCTCCTGGGGTATACATCCGGCTGAAACCTTTGAATACAAAAGATAATAAAGCTCCACACCCAACAATCATATCTAAAAACTTACCTTCTACCCTTAGGACCTCGCTCTATTTATACATTCCCATGGTCTGTAGACCATGGGTAGGCTGACTCACTTTACATTACCTTACATTGTATGAGGGCAGACAACCCTTTGACTTGAATCATTACAATTTTCAGTCCGCGCACTTTGTAGAGCCTTTATAATACCATTACCCAAAATGGTGGGCTTTAAGCCCCAAAACCATTATGTGGGGGATCTGCTACCCAACAGGCCCCTAACAAAATCATCGTGACTTGTCCACGAGTCACCTCGTTGGTGTGGCGAGTCACGCTGCCAAGGCTTCGAGGGTCCGCCATCCCTATGAGTGACATACTACAATCTATTTCTCGATCATTTCCTCCTGCAATGCTTCTTCAAGCTCCTACTCCATTGTCCCTACTAATTCGCTTAACTGATGATGCTCATTCTACTCTGCTAGGTTAACAAAAAGTGACCCCTCATAGGATTTTAGCTCTAGTTGAGATGTCAAATGCATGAATTTTTTGTGCAAGAGCAGCAAGCTTGCGACCTCTGGTTCAGTATACTCAATTTCTGCTAAAGCTTATGTTGCATTTTTGCAAGAGAGTTGTTGTTGTTCATAAGGTCCCAATCTTCAAGTTTTGTTAGAGACGAACTTTTAAACGAAATTTCGTCTTTTGTCTCAAGATTCACCGTCTTGCTCTTATCTTTCATAAATCACTTACCCGACCACGGGTTTCACGACGACATTTGGACCGGTCCTGCTACCTGTTTGGGAATTTCCAATACATCTCCCACCATTGGCGTTGGGCTCAGCGTGACGTCCTTGGCTATTGACATTACACTATCTCGAAGGTCCTGCGTCCCTTTTGGCAATGTTGCAACCACTGGGCTTACTCTCAAAGCGTTGAAGTTCGATGGATCCATACCTATTGGATAGCATAATAACTTAACTCTCAAGTTGCCAAGGGTTGTTCGGCGAATGACCTTTTGGGATTTATAGGCTTGCCAGAATTCAAATTTGACAGTTCCCTCCTTTCTTGGCCCATTAATGCTATATTGGCTGGTAGATCTTTTCAAATCTAGTTCTAACCTCATGCCTTAATTGTCCACCGTCCACTCCCCTTGCCTTAAATTGGACATCTTGTCATGAACAGTGTCACCAACAGTCACTTTCCATCCCATCCACGTGGCAGTGCAGTCTCTTGTATGCGAACACGATCTGTGCGTCATACTGATCTTACGTGCAACGTCTAGGTCGCGTAGCTCCCATACATACTTTTTTATAGTCCTGCACTCTCTTTCAACTGCTTGGAAAGCTGAGACTGTGATTCCTATGGATAGTCAGGTGGTTGCACTATGGGTGCGAGGCTTCAAGTCACTACCCGCCCGGTCCGCGGGCCTTCCTTAGTTACCCTTGAGCCAATTAGCACCTCGTGTTCTCCCCTATGCAGAGCAATTCCTTGTTTGCTTCGCCTGGTAAGGTGCAGTCGCAGCCATGGTAGTATAGTCACCAGCTCCGACAATAATCTGCTAGTGCGGTGGTGAGGTTCCCCATAGGTGGCCCCGTCCTACTGTTGGCGCATAATGCTTGCGAGATTTTGGTTTCCAGTTCTCTGATATCCTCGTCCATTAATTCACTTTTCTACTTCAATCGTACTGGATCTTCTTCAAGTTCACGTAGCTCAATGTTCCCTCATTGAATGGCTTCTTGAATTTGCATATGTTCGTCCTCACTCAGCTGCATAATTTCTTCGCTCTAGTCCTCGCGAGCTGTCGTAATTATGGGAGTGATTGTGTGAGGATTCTTTCCCAAAACTATGACCTTGACTCCGCTCATCGTCTTCAGAACCATTTCCTTGCCTTGGTTCCTGCACATGGCCCTATATGCCCACTAGACCACTGGCACATGTAGGTCCCAATCAGTTCATCTTGTCTGGTAAATTTTGTTCATGATTCCACATATCTTTGTGAATGCATCGATGTGAAATTTTTGTGGCATGCATCGCATTCCCTGATTTTCGATCCCTAGTCTAGGAGGTGCTTGCACAACACACATCTGCACACATCGACACAAGTGGGCCTGCAAACTGCTACGTCCTGGCTACCCAAATCGCATTTGTCGTTGGGGAATTCTAAATTGTAAGCGCATCCATATTCTACCTTCACATCCATTCCCCATAGTCTTCTGACGTATATTCCCCCATCGTGTGGGTGTTGCATGCAATGCCCATTCTAGCGCACCATACTGTTGTTGTTTTGGTACCACTCTTTCACAATGGTCTAAGGATTTCTCCACGTTTGTTACCCCATCCTTGGCAGTTCCCTTGCTTCGGTCGTCATGCGCTGCAGTGATCTAATCATAATGTTGCAATTCAGCATTGTTACTTCGTGCAACCGGTTCTGCCAGTGTTCTATTTCTTCATCTGAATCCAAAGTACAGGAACTGTCGTGCTCACATGAGATTGGGTTCACCCAATCCTGGTCTTGCGCCGTTATCTAGTAAATGCAATCCAACTCATTGTCATTGTCATCCTCGTGCACAGGCTCAATGTAGCGTTCTCCTTCGGCTAGATCTAACAGAACTAATACACGTAGGAAATTTTTCTTGAAAATCATCTTCCATTTCTTCAGGTTGATGACTCCATTCATATCCGTGGCTCAGTATATCCCTAGCAACATGGGGTAAGGGTTAGTGTCATCCATAATCTTAATTACCTTAAAGTCCATTTGTGTGCTCGCACCTTCGATATCTATTGTTACCCCTTGCAATCTTCCAATGGGCAAGATCTTTTGTTGGTTCACCATCCACAATTAAATAGGAGACCATTGTAACATGGGTCTGCCCTTGCGTTCCCATGTCTACTTTGGTAGCACATTCACGTCTGAACCCAGGTCTAGGATTACCTGATCCATCTCATATTCACCAATTTGCGTCATCAATCGCATTTCCCTCCCAGTGTGCAAGGCATGCTTTCCCAGCTTCCGAACTACGTGTGGTTTCCCTGACCTTGCACATCTAGTTATCAACTCCTGTAATCCTTTAACCGCCTTATTATCACGCAAAAATTCCATGCATGTCTCTAAAAAGGTAGTAAGCATAGAAGGAGTCATTCTCGGCTTTGGTTGATCCTTACTACCTGAAGTAGAGGCCTCTGTGAAGCTCTTCTTAGCTTCCATAAACGTCTCCCTTATGCATTCCAAGTCAAACTCAGGTTCCTTTGTAGGAGCCTTGCGCACTCATGTATCTTCCTCGGGCTACTTCCCCTTGTCTTCCCCTGTGATTGCGTCACTTCTAAGCATCATGTTCACGTTGGGGTCTTCTTCGCGCGATTCAAACCTCATCATTTGGATATTCTAAGTGGGAGTAGACTATAGTACCCCTTTCTCGTGCATCTATGCAATCAATGTAACACAATCTACCATTTCATGATCAAACTGCTCATAGTATGAACAAGATATTCTTTTTGGGTTGGTACAATCACGGTCGTAGTGTCTCGGTCCTCCATAATTGTAACAAATTAGTTGTCCATGGCCTCTTCCTAGCCCCGTTCCTCCTCATCCTTACCCTCGCCCTTGGAATACAGCACGCATCATCCCCACAGCTGGGTCAAGGCCTCGCATTTCTGTCTGCATCCTATATGCTGGGGTCCACTCCATCATTAATTCATAGCTGTGAAAAGTATGCTCATCGTGGTCCACTGATCTACAAAAGTTGCAAAACCACTACTGGGGAGTTTGTGTATACTTCTACAACAAATGACAGTTGTCTGTCATGTGCTTTCCTCCTACCTGATAGATCACGTACCAGAGTGCAGGTGCCGCACTTGGGCCCACCTATGCCTCTGGTCTCAATGGCATTGGTCCCCCTCATGTCAAATAGTTCGTGAATAATGGACAATGATCTTTATCATGGCCCTGGCCTTTACATTTTATGCACCACACTTCTTTGCACACTTCTAGCCAGGGTACCCTATCCTGCTTCAAACTCTGCATTTTCAAGCATAGGTTCTATAGTTGCACGTGGATTTGTTGGACTCCCAACCCTAGATCCTATATCGGTGTTTCATGCAACCTCATCGCCATTTCCAATGCTTCTGCCTGGGTTGAGAGCTTCTGCTGTGACAGTGTCGTCCTTAGGTGTGGTGTCAAAGATGCCACAAGCTACGCGTGGTGTTGCACATCCGTCAGTGTCATATTAGCCTCATGGATCATACTTTTCAGTCTTTGATCTAGATCCCAAGGGGTCTCAATTGGAAGCATCGCAATCTCTTTAAATCCGATGATCGACTATGTTTCTAATTTTGGCTGGCTAAATCCTTTGTTCAGTGTATTCTAGATCTCTGTTATTCCTGCATTTGGATGATCATTTGAGTGCTTAATGTACCATGTCAGTGTGCGATCTTGCAATGCACTTACCAGTGTGGCCTTCTTAATGTTGTCATCCATGACCCCATGTGCTTCCCACACTGCTCTTACCACAAACCAGAACTGATCTGAGTCCTTGTTCTGTACTCCTCTGAATACAGGTAGCTTGATCGCGCTCGCCATACTGAACTATAGGTTTGGTGGAGGTGGGGTGGTTGAAGATGGAGGTGAAGTAAGTGAAGTGGGTGATGGCGTAAGGGGAGGTGATAGTTGTGGAATGTGCTGCCTTATCAAACTAATTACACTCCTCAGAGAAACCCAATCGCGCTCTTCCTTTCTCTCACGAAGGTGAAATTAAAGGACTATTCCCTGTTGAAAAATGTGCAACAAGAAATGTTAAATTTAGAATGTTCTAAAAATAGGACTCCTAAAAATAGCATGTCTAAAAATAGTAGTTTGGCCAGTGAGGTCATTGGCCACCTTGGGTGAGAGGTGAAACTTCTAAAAATAGAAAGTTCTTAAAATAGTATTTCTAGGTCCCTTCCTATTTATAACAGTCCCTAGTCTATCTATAGGAAGTAAAAACGAATTTGGTCTTCAAAAGTTTAAAATATTAATTAATTAATCTCCATCAGTTAATTAGTTAAGGAAAAACAAACTTGAAGTCTATGTGAGGACATGCAATAGTTTATCTATTAATTGGTGAATTTATCCATCAGTTAAAGAGATAAGGATGAGTTGTAATTATGAGTTGTAATTAGTTAGCTCAGTTAACTAAGTCAAGTCCAGTTAGATTAATTTAACAAGTTGTTAAATTAATGAGATTCAGTTTGTTAATGCTTGCATGCATGTAACAACTGGTATTTTTAGATAACTGAATATTATAGCTTAAATAACTCATGCATGTCAGTTCAGACAAAGACCCAGTTGAGATCAAGAAGGGACAATGTATTGTTAGTTGGATGAATATTTTTCCTATAAAGGAAGCTCATCCATGATGAGGATTTATCTCCTTCAGGTTTGTGCAGTTATTTCAGAGGTCAGTGTTGTGTGTGAGGTGAGAATCACACAGGTTGCAGCTGGAGGACCCAGAAGAACTGTGCATAGAAATAGGAGGCTTAGAGGGCAGAGGAGAAGGTTTGTGAGAAGCCTTTGACTGTCTACGAGAAGCAGAGGGATTGTATTGAGAGTTGGATAGCTTCCGAGCTAAGGCTTTGAGATGGGGTTTTAGGCTGGTGCTTTCCCCTAGTTATATCTTTTGTGTTATGTGTGTTTGATTTCTCCATATCAGGTGGGAAATTTCTACATGGTATTAGAGCTAGCTGATTTTTAGAAAACGTTTTACATGGTATCAGAGCTAGCTGATTTGTAGATATTTTTTACAAAATTCTACCTAACCCTTCAATCCCTTTGTATATATTTCCACTCCGCATTACTCCACTCATTAATGTATTCGCATAACCTGCTTTTCACATAACAACATCTTAATCCAGGTATTTAGGGATTTGATATACCTACCTTGTAGTCCCTTGAGAAAGCGTCATTCTGCTTCGCTATATCTCATAGTTATGTCTATCATGAACTCAGTGATAAACCCTCCTATTATCTAGTTGAGCCAATGGTCCATGACTCGCACGATCTTATCTTCTGATGCCTCCAGTCTGCGCACTAACTCCAGAGTCCACACTATCGATTGATCGAGCTTGTACCTTCCCTGGATGTCAACTAACCTCATGATCCAATCATACAGCTATGAAGAGAAAGTCGCGAAGAAGATCTCATGGATTTCCATGTAGCGATCTAGCCATCTCTTCTCAGATATCTGCAACGTTTTTTTTTCCTGTGTTACGAACTTGTGAAGCTTCTGATCCAACCAATCTTCAATTTCCTTCTTTGTGGGGTTCCAATGTTCTGACATCAGACATCCCTTAGGCAGATCCTGGTCCCAACAACAGAACCATTTGTTGGCTTATTGGGGCCTAACCTAGGTTTAGTCATGAGTTAGCCAAACAAATCCTGAAACTATCTACCCTTTCGACAACAGTCCGTGGAGCACGGACTAAGGTCTCACCCGAGGTAGTATGGGAGGGTGCTGGAACTAGGTTTTCGCACCCTAGGGATGTCTTGATGAGATCTGGAAAGTTTGCGAACTGATCCTACATGCTGCGCTACTTCCGCACAATAGTTTGTTCAGTGCAACAACCTTCGCATGGATTGGATGACGAGTGCGAATGTTCTTTACCCTTTATTGTGCTTATTATTATTATAGATCTTGAATTAAATTAAGTGGGCCCAATACTTTCATTCACCATTCAACATAAACAGACATGCACACAATCATAAATTGTAAATAGATTCATCAATAGAAACATAGAGACAGATACGCGATATTCCAACACCAACTTATCTTTATTAATGCATTCTTCAATTACAATCCACTTCCTACCCTACACACACAACTGCAGGGGCCTGCGTACACAACTACGGACTCTACCAAGCCTTTGCGCACACAGTTGCATAGCCTTTTCTATTACTATGACCCATGACTTTGACTTCTAGACTTAGAGCGAATATCGCATTCAAAAACCCATATCACTTCAAATCAAATCTAAAAACTTACCTTCTACCCTTAGGGCCTCACTCTATTTATACATTACCATGGTCCGTAGACCATGGGTAGGCCAACTCACTTTATAGTACCTTACATTATTCGAGGGCGGACAACCCTTTGACTTGAATCATTACAATTCGCGCTTCGCGCACTTCGCGGAACCTTTACAATACCATTGCCCAAAATTGTGGGCTTTAAGCCCCAAAACCGTCACGTGGGGGATCCGCTACCAAATAGTTGTCTGCCATTATTTTGAAAATGTAATGTCAGCTGAAGAAGATCTACCCATGGTTCATGGACCATGGGATTGTATAAATAGATCCAAGCTCTAGGTAGTTAGAGGAAATTATTGAATAATGGAATTAAGAAAGATATGATATATGAGAGATAGCTTTGAGTAGAAGTCTAAGTTTTGGGTTGTAGCATAGGTAAAGGCTCTACAACTGAGTGCGCAAAGGCCTAGAAGTCCGCAGCTGAGCGTGAGGACCCCTGTAGCTGAGTGCGTAGGGCGGGTCGAGTCTGTAATTGTTCAGAATTATCAATAAAGAGAAGTTTTCTACAATTTCTACCTCTTTATTTCCTGGTTATGCATCTGTTATATTGGGTATAAAGTTTACTTATAATTCTTATATGATGTGCGAATGTATGTAATTGTGTTGGATAAGTGACTACAAGTAGGAACATCTGTTTATGCGAATCTAACTAAGATATGATCATAAAGACACTTAGCCTAGTTAGGAAGATATCGCATTTCGTTGCCCTAGCAACGTGAAAGGGCTTTAGCCCCTAGTTAGTGCTGCACGAAAGATGATTGTACCCTTTCGTGAAGGTACTGAATGGTGGAAAAGAGCGTTAAGCAACATGCACAAAGGTAGGTATAGCTAGAATAAAACAACATCACATCCATCCCAAGGGTGCAGAAACTTGCTTCCATCATTCCCCCATACTACTTTGGGTGAGACTTCAGTGCACGCTCTGCGGGATGATGCCAAAAGGGCCAATACTATAGGGATTTGTTTGGCTAATTAACGCTAAACCTGGGTTAGGCCCCCAGAAGCCAACACTTATCGGTAAGGAAAATTGTAGTAGTCAATGGTGATGTAGTCATGCGGTTTCGTATCTATAGGAAATCTATTCAATATGCGATTGAACCTTTGATTAAAATCTTTAACCTTTTCTTTCTCCTCCATCTTGATGGCGGGGATGCAGGCATTAGAGTTAATCTCTCTAATTTGACAGTAATCTCCTTAATCTCTGCTTCAAATTCCTTTGCACTGGCTTCAGGAGTATCAGTCATTAATTAATAATTTCATTCCTTTGTAAAATTCACAAACATCTCTTCAATTAAATCAGATTGGAATCAATTTCCTTGGTGCGCACAGTTATGACTGAGGAACAGAGGACCTACCTGCTACCACGTGATACACAGTATATATATATAATATATATAATATATATATATATTATATATATATATATATTATATATATATATAAATATATATATGGGCGCAGCAATTAGAATGGCAAATTCATAAAACAACTGCGGTTGTATGATTCCTGACAATATATGATATGCATGGCAAATTTAATGAAAAACTTATGAATGAACCACAACTATATAATCCATGTAAGATATGGATATGCACATAGCAGGTTTAAAGCACACAAGAATTCCCCACGGCAATATAGAATATGCGCACCGCAAATTTAATCCACACAAGCTTTCTCCACGGCTATATATAATATGCGCAAAGCTAATTTAATGATAAACCCACACAACCTTAACCACACAGCAATTGTATGTGCACATAGCAATTATAATGAAACCAAGACTGATCCACGAACATCCAACAGTTTATACGCTCAGTTCTTAACTTACAAAGGAAATTACGCAACAGTCCTAAAATCGATACAACAATACACAGCAAATTAACTTACAAAGGAAATTGCGCTATCCATACAACAATAAACAGCGATGATATGCAGGTTAATTATGAATATTCCACATCTATACACAACCCCTCCTTTAATAGCGCAATTCTTCCCTTTCATACAATAGCGCCGAGTTAATGACAGCGCTGTCATTTTTCCAATGCACAGAACAACAATCAATTTTAAAATCCCTCACTCAATCATGGAAATGGCAGAGTTAATAATTGAATTCAGTAATTTTTCCAATAAAATGTTTCCACATGACTCTGTTCTCATTCAACGAAAGAGAGTTCATCATAAAACTCTGGCCTCGCCTCCTCTTACTAGCTTGGCGGCCAAGTTCCTTTCTTATTCATATGGATATCTTTCCCTATTACAAAAGCAGAACTTACATAGAAAATTGGAGCTTTTCTTTGTTTTTTTAACAACTAATCTAGCCTGTTTATGCTAAATCTAACTAGAAAAAGATGCAAGCCTTTATTCCTTATCTATTTCCTAATTTTTAACTTAAAAAAAACATAGAAACAACAGGCAAAGGATCCCACTCCTTGCCTATAGATTTTCTTTTTGATTTTTGGAATAAATCAAAAGATTTTTACCCTTCTGAGTCACATGCTCCTGCATTAGACTCCCAAGGTAGAAAAATTCATGGTCTCCTGATCATGTGGTTTGTGGTCTTGATCTTCCTGGATCCCATACTTTGTTCTGCAACCGTCCAAATGCTTTATTCCTTTGTTGCCGCTGCATTTCTGTTGTCCTTTCCTCCATTTTCTTCTTCCTATAATCAGGTTCAAGTTCTGATCGATCTTCCTTGCTGCTATTTCTCTTTTCTTCCATTTGGATTGTTGCATCATCAGCTGCCATATTTCTTCAATTTCTATGTCTAGCTTGTTGCTATTGTTCCCAATTTCTGTTACTTCAACTGCCACCATATATGTTGCTACCTCTGTCACCATAGATGTTGCTACCTCCCAAGCTTCCTGTCCCACTGTAACATGCTTTGGCTCATCACCTGTAAACACAATCAAATTGTCAGCATTAAAATCGCAAGACCCACTGGTCTCATTTGTCGATTCAGTCACCAACTTTTCTCTCTGCAGCTCCAAGTCTTTTTCAGGATTCAAAAAATTTTCACTGGCTTTCTCTTCAGCTTTCTCTGGCAATACTTCATTATGTTGATTTGTATTCACCATGAGACTGTCAGCTAGTCTCGCCTTCTTACCATCTTCTGCTTCATGACTGTCCTTCATGAAAACTTGCCTGCCTTGTTTCCTCAGCAAATTAACCTATGCATAAGACCTCTGTCTCTCCAGTTCTCTTCTCTGAAGATCTAGTTTCCTGTAGAATTCAACAACTTCATTAGGAGTAGATTTTGGAAAATTCACACAATTTTTCATACCTTCACCAGTGCTTGACCAACCATCAGCTGGTTGTTCTCTTTCTATACCAACACCCTGATTAAACTCCTTCGTCTTCATCTCCTTCTGAGATCTTGCTATCTCATCATTGATCTGAACAGCCTTTTGTACATCCATCATCTGCTCCAAGTACTCCTTTCCTCCAAATAACAGAGTTTTTGAATCATTCTTCTATCCCGGTACATCTTCTTCCTGCAAAGGCAACAATGTATGATTGACACCATCCTTTCCAAACTTGTAGTTGTTCCTCTTCCCATCATGCATGGCTGCTCTGTCATATTGCCAAGGTCTTCCAAGCAATATGTGACACACGTCCATAGGCATCACATCACAAACAATTTTATCTTTGTACTTGCCTACTTGAAATTCCACTTCACACTGTTCACTTACTAGCAGTTGATGTCCCTTTTTCAGCCATGACACTTTATAAGGTGTTGAATGTTTCATTGTCCTCAGCTTCAATTTCTCCACTACTTCTATACAAACCAAATTATCAGTGCTGCCACTATCAATGATCATCTGGCAACATTTTCCTTGGACTTTACACACTATCCTGAATAAAGCCTTCCTTTGTGGTGGTTCAGCTATCCCCTTTGCTGGCTTAAGTAAAACTTTATTAAGTACTAGAGACTCTCCTCTTTCTGGTGTATTCACTTCTTCTGTTACTGCTGCCACTGGTGCCTCTTCCTCAGTTGGAGCCACAATTGCATTCCTCTGCTTTATTTCTGCATTCTCTGGGCACTCAAAAGCTCTATGTCCCAGCTTATTGCATCTGTAACATCTTATTTCTGTGCCTCCTCCTTTGCCTCCTCTACCTCTAGAAAAACTCCCTCTACCTCTTGCATCACCTCCTGTGGGTGCATGCTGGGTTGAGCTACTGCTAGCTCCTTCTGCAGGTGTTGTAGATCTTCCACTACCACCTTGACTTTCTTTTCCTCTGAAAGTCCCTCTCCCTCTGGAAGACTACTTCCTCATGAGTTTTTCCTCAGCTTTCAGTGCTATCTGATAAGCTTCTTCTACTGTTTTAGGAGACAGTAAACTTATCTCATCCTGAATGTCCATCCTAAGGCCATTCATATATCTAGCTACCTTCTCATCTGTATCTTGGTCTTCTCCAGCTCTTATGCTCACCTTATAGAAATCTTCTGTATATTCTTTCACTATTAAAGCTCTCTGCCTAAGATTTTGCATTTGTCTAAACAATGTCTGCTGATAGTTACTAGGCAAAAACTTACCTTTTAACTTTGCGACCATTCTACTCCAATTCTTGATTGGCTGCTTACCCAGTCTTTTCCTTTCCACCTGCACACCATCCCACCAGAGTGCTGCATGGCCTTTTAATTTGGTGACAGCAAACTTTACCTTCTTCTCATCTTTCATTTGTACATAATTGAAGAATTTCTCCATGCTATTAATCCAGTCGATCAATTCTTCTGGGTTCCGTCCTCCTTGGTAGATCGGCACTAGTTGATTCCAAGGCCTAGCTATGGATTTCAACACTGACTGAAAGAACCTCATCTCAGGAGTAACCTCTACAGCTTCTTCCTCTGTAGCTTCAACTTCGGGCTCACTGACATCTCCGCCATCTATGTTCCTGGCTGAGGTTAACGCATCCAATCTAGCTCGTAGCTCTTCTATGCTTTCCATTATTTCAGCGTTTGCAATAGGTCGTCCTCTTCCAATTCTGAAATCCATCCTTCTCCTGTTCTTGAGATTTAATTCTATGTCAGTTGCTGGCTCTGATACCACTAATGATGGTAGGGATGCAGGCGTTAGAGTTAATCTCTCTAATTTGACAGTAATCTCCTTAATCTCTGCTTCAAATTTCTTTGCACTGGCTTCAAGAGTATCAGTCATTAATTAATAATTTCATTCCTTTGTAAAATTAACAAACATCTCTTCAATTAAATCAGATTGGAATCAATTTCCTTGGTGCGCACAGTTATGACTGAGGAACAGAAGACCTTCCCTGCTACCACATATACACAGTATATATATATATATGGGCGCAGCAATTAGAATGGCAAATTCATAAACCAACTACGGTTGTATGATTCCTGACAATATATGATATGCACGGCAAATTTAATGACAAACTTATGAATGAACCACAACTATATAATCCATGTAAGATATGGATATGCGCACAGCAGGTTTAAAGCACACAAGAATTCCCCATGGCAATATAGAATATGCGCATCGCAAATTTAATCCACACAAGATTTATCCACGGCTATATATAATATGCACACAGCTAATTTAATGATAAACCCACACAGCCTTAACCGCACACCAATTGTATGTTCACATAGCAATTATAATGAAACCAAGACTGATCCATGAACAACCAACAGTTTATACACCCAGTTCTTAACGTACAAAGGAAATTACACAACAATCCTAAAATCGATACAACAATACACAACAAATTAACTTACAAAGGAAATTGCGCTGTCCATACAACAATACACAACGATGATATGCAGGTTAATTATGAATATTCCACATCTATACACAGCCCCTCTTTTAATAGCGCAATTCTTCCCTTTCATACAATAGCGTCGAGTTAATGACAGCGCTGTCATTTTTCCAACGCACAGAACAACAATCAATTTTAAAATCCCTCACTCAATCATGGAAATGGCGGAGTTAATAATTGAATTCAGTAATTTTTCCAATAAAATTTTTCCACATGACTCTGTTCTCATTCAACGAAAGAGATTTCATCATAAAACTCTGGTCTCGCCTCCTCTTACTAGCTTGGCGGCCAAGTTCCTTTTTTATTCATATGGATATCTTTCCCTATTACAAAAGCAGAACTTACATAGCAAATTGGAGCTTTTCTTTGTTTTTTTAACAACTAATCTAGCCTGTTTATGCTAAATCTAACTAGAAAAATATGCATGCCTTTATTCCTTATCTATTTCCTAATTTTTAACTTAAAAAAAACATAGAAACAGCAGGAAAAGGATCCCACTCCTTGCCTGTAGATTTTCTTTTTGATTTTTGGAATAAATCAAAAGATTTTTCCCCTTCTGAGTCACATGCTCCTGCATCAGACTCCCAAGGTAGAAAAATTCATGGTCTCCTGATCATGTGGTTTGTGGTCTTGATCTTCCTGGATCCCATACTTTGTTCTGCAACCGTCCAAATGCTTTATTCCTTTGCTGTCGCTGCATTTCTGTTGTCCTTTCCTCCATTTTCTTCTTCCTGTCATTCAGGTTCAAGTTTTGATCGATCTTGCTTGCTGCTATTTCTATTTTCTTCCATTTGGATTGCTGCATCATCAGCTGCCATATTTCTTCAATTTCTATGTCTAGCTTGTTGCTGTTGTTCCCAATTTCTGTTACTCCAATTGCCACCATATATGTTGCTACCTCTGTTGCCATAGATGTTGCTACCTCCCAAGCTTCTTGTCCCTCTGTAACATGCTTTGGCTCATCACCTGTAAACACAATCAAATTGTCAGCATTAAAATCACAAGACCCACTGGTCTCATTTGTCGATTCAGTCACTAACTTTTCTCTCTGTAGGTCCAAGTCTTTTTAAGGATTCAAAAAATTTTCACTGGATTTCTCTTTAACTTTCTCTGGCAATACTTCATTATGCTGATTTGTATTCACCATGAGACTGTCATCTAGTCTCGCCTTCTTACCATCTTCTGCTTCATGACTGTCCTTCATGAAAACTTCCCTCCCTTTTTTCCTCAGCAAATTAACCTGTGCATAAGTCCTCTGTCTCTCCAGTTCTCTTCTCTGAATATCTAGTTTCCGGTCGAATTCAATAACTTCATTAGGAGTAGATTTTGGAAACTTCACACAATTTTCCATACCTTCAACAGTGCTTGACCAACCATCAGCTGGTTGTTCTCTTTCTATACCAACACCCTAATTAAACTCCTTCGACTTCATCTCCTTCTGAGATCTTGCTATCTCATCATTGATCTGAACAGTCTTTTGTACATCCATCATCTACTCCAAGTACTCCTTTCCTCCAAATAACAGAGTTTTTGAATCAGTCTTCTGTCCTGGTACATCTTCCTGCAAAGGCAACAATGTATGATTGACACCATCCTTTCCAAACTTGTAGGTGTTCCTCTTCCCATCATGCATGGCTGCTCTATCATATTGCCAAGGTCTTCCAAGCAATATGTGACACATGTCCATAGGCATCACATCACAAACAATTTTATCTTTGTACTTGCCTACTTGAGATTCCACTTCACATTGTTCACTTACTAGCAGTTGATGTCCCTTTTTCAACCATGACACTTTATAAGGTGTTGGATGCCTCATTGTCCTCAACTTCAATTTCTCCACTACTTCTGTAGAAACTAAATTATCAGTGCTGCCACTATCAATGATCATCTGGCAACATTTTCCTTGGACTTTACACACTGTCCTGAATAAAGCCTTCCTTTGTGGCGGTTCAGCTATCTCCTTTGTTGTCTTAAGTAAAACTTTATTAAGTACCAGAGACTCTCCTCTTTCTGGTGTATTCACTTCTTCTATTACTACTGCCACTGGTGCCTCTTCCTCAGTTGGAGCCACAATTGCATTCCTCTGCTTTATTTCTGCATTCTCTGGGCACTCAAAAGCTCTATGTCTCAGCTTATTGCATCTGTAACATCTTATTTCTGTGCCTCCTCCTTTGCCTCCTCTACCTCTAGAAAAACTCCCTTTGCCTCTTGCATCACCTCCTGTGGGTGCATGCTGGGTTGAGCTACTGCTAGCTCCTTCTGCAGGTGCTATAGATCTTCCACTACCACTTTGACTTTCTTTTCCTCTGAAAGTCCCTCTCCCTTTGGGAGACTACTTCCTCATGAATTTTTCCTCAGCTTTCAGTGCTATTTGATAAGCTTCTTCTACTTTTTTAGGAGACAGTAAACTTATCTCATCCTAAATGTCCCTCCTGAGGCCATTCATATATCTAGCTACCTTCTCATCTGTATCTTGGGCTTCTCCAGCTCTTATGCTCACCTTATAGAACTCTTCTGTATATTCTTTCACTGTTAAAGCTCTCTGCCTAATATTTTGCATTTGTCTAAACAATGTCTGCTGATAGGTACTGGGCAAAAACTTACCTTTTAACTTTGCGACCATTCTGCTCCAATTCTTGATTGGCTGCTTACCCAGTCTTTTCCTTTCCGCCTGCACACCATCCCACGAGAGTGCTGCATGGCCTTTTAATTTGGTGACAAAAAACTTTACCTTCTTCTCATCTTCCGTTTCTTCATAATCAAAGAATTGCTCCATGCTATTAATCCAGTCGATCAATTCTTCTAGGTTCAATCCTCCTTGGTAGATCGGCACTAATTGATTCCAAGGCCTAGTTATGGATTTCAACACTGGCTGAAAGAACCTCATCTCAGGAGTAACCTCTACATCTTCCTCCTCTGTAGCTTCAACTTCGGGCTCACTGACATCTCTGTCATCTATGTTCCTGGCTGAGGTTAACGCATCCAATCTAGCTTGCAGCTCTTCTATGCTTTCCATTATTTCAGTGTTTGCAACAGGCCGTCCTCTTCCACCACGCCCTCGTCCTCTTCCAATTCTGAAAGCCATCCTTCTCCTGTTCCTGAGATTTAATTCTATGTCAGTTTCTGGCTCTGATACCACTAATGATGGCGGGGATGCAGGCGTTAGAGTTAATCTCTCTAATTTGACAGTAATCTCCTTAATCTCTGCTTCAAATTCCTTTGCACTAGCTTCAGGAGTATCAGTCATTAATTAATAATTTCATTCCTTTGTAAAATTCACAAACATCTCTTCAATTAAATCAGATTGGAATCAATTTCCTTGGTGCACACAGTTATGATTGAGGAACAAAGGACCTGCCCTGCTACCATGTATACACAATATATATATATATATATATATATATATGGGCGCAACAATTAGAATGGCAAATTCATAAACCAACTGCGGTTGTATGATTCCTGACAATATATGATATGCACGGCAAATTTAATGACAAACTTATGAATGAACCACAACTATATAATCCATGTAAGATATGGATATGCACACAGCAGGTTTAAAGCACACAAGAATTCCCCACGACAATATAGAATATGCGCACCGCAAATTTAATCCACACAAGATTTCTCCAAGGCTATATATAATATGCGCACAGCTAATTTAATGATAAACCCACACAGCCTTAACCGCACAGCAATTGTATGTGCACATAGCAATTATAATGAAACCAAGACTGATCCACGAACAACCAACATTTTATATTCCCAATTCTTAACTTACAAAGGAAATTACGCAACAACCCTAAAATCGATACAAAAATACACAACAAATTAACTTACAAAGGAAATTGCGTTGTCCATAAAACAATACACAACGATGATATGTAGGTTAATTATGAATATTCCACGTCTATACACAACCCCTCCTTGAATAGCGCAATTCTTCCCTTTCATACAATAGCGCCGAGTTAATGACAACGCTGTCATTTTTGCAACGCACAGAACAACAATCAATTTTAAAATCCCTCACTCAATCATGGAAATGGCGGAGTTAATAATTGAATTCAGTAATTTTTCCAATAAAATTTTTCAACACGACTCTGTTCTCATTCAACGAAAGAGAGTTCATCATAAAACTCTGGCCTCGCCTCCTCTTACTAGCTTGGCGGCCAAGTTCCTTTTTTATTCATATGGATATCTTTCCCTATTACAAAAGAAAAACTTACATAGCAAATTGGAGCTTTTCTTTGTTTTTTTAACAACTAATCTAGCTTGTTTATGCTAAATCTAACTAGAAAAAGATGCATGCCTTTATTCCTTATCTATTTCCTAATTTTTAACTTAAAAAAAACATAGAAACAGCAGGCAAAGGATCCCACTCCTTGCCTGTAGATTTTCTTTTTGATTTTTGGAATAAATCAAAAGATTTTTCCCCTTCTGAGTCACATGCTCCTGCATCAGACTCCCAAGGTAGAAAAATCCATGGACGCCTGATCATGTGGGTTGTGGTCTTGATCTTCCTGGATCCCACACTTTGTTCTGCAGCCATCCAAATGCTTTATTCCTTTGCTGCTGCTGCATTTCTGTTGTCCTTTCCTCCATTTTCTTCTTCCTGTCAATCAGGTTCAAGTTCTGATCGATCTTGCTTGCTGCTATTTCTATTTTCTTCCATTTGGATTTCTGCATCATCAGCTGCCATATTTCTTCAATTTCTATGTCTAGCTTGTTACTGTTGTTCCCAATTTCTGTTACTTCAACTGCCACCATATATGTTGCTACCTCTGTCGCCATAGATGTTGCTACCTCCCAAGCTTCCTGTCCCTCTGTAACATGCTTTAGCTCATCACCTGTAAACACAATCAAATTATCAGCATTAAAATCACAAGACCCACTGGTCTCATTTGTCGATTCAGTCACCAACTTTTCTCTCTGCAGCTCCAAGTCTTTTTCAGGATTCAAAAAATTTTCACTGGCTTTCTCTTCAGCTTTCTCTGGCAATACTTCATTATGCTGATTTGTATTCACCATGAGACTGTTAGCTAGTCTCGCCTTCTTACCATCTTCTGCTTCATGACTGTCCTCCATGAAAACTTCCCTGCCTTGTTTCCTCAGCAAATTAACCTGTGCATAAGTCCTCTGTCTCTCCAGTTCTCTTCTCTGAAGATCTAGTTTCCTATACAATTCAATAACTTCATTAGGAGTAGATTTTGGAAACTTCACACAATTTTCCATACCTTCACCAGTGCTTGACCAACCATCAGCTGGTTGTTCTCTTTCTATACCAACACCCTGATTAAACTCCTTCGTCTTCATCTCCTTCTGAGATCTTGCTATCTCATCATTGATCTAAACAGCCTTTTGGTCATCCATCATCTACTCCAAGTACTCCTTTCCTCCAAATAACAGAGTTTTTGAATCAGCCTTCTGTCCCGGTACATCTTCTTCCTGCAAAGGCAACAATGTATGATTGACACCATCCTTTCCAAACTTGTAGGTGTTCCTCTTCCCATCATGCATGGTTGCTCTGTCATATTGCGAAGGTCTTCCAAGCAATATGTGACACACATCCATAGGCATCACATCACAAACAATTTTATCTTTGTACTTGCCTACTTGAAATTCCACTTCACACTGTTCACTTACTAGCAGTTGATGTCCCTTTTTCAGCCATGACACTTTATAAGGTGTTGGATTCTTCATTGTCCTCATCTTAAATTTCTCCACTACTTGTGTAGAAACCAAATTATCAGTGCTGCCACTATCAATGATCATCTGGAAGTATTTTCCTTGGACTTTACACACTGTCCTGAATAAAGCCTTCCTTTGTGGCGGTTCAGCTATCTCCTTTGCTGGGTTAAGTAAAACTTTATTAAGTACCAGAGACTCTCCTCTTTCTGGTGTATTCACTTCTTCTGTTACTGCTGCCACTGGTGCCTCTTCCTCAGTTGGAGCCACAATTGCATTCCTCTGCTTTATTTCTACATTCTCTGGGCACTCAAAAGCTCTATGTCCCAGCTTATTGCATCTGTAACATCTTATTTCTCTGCCTCCTCCTTTGCCTCCTCTACTTCTAGAAAAACTCCCTCTGCCTCTTGCATCACCTCCTACGGGTGCATGCTGGGTTGATCTACTGCTAGCTCCTTCTGCAGGTGTTGTAGATATTCCACTACCACCTTGACTTTCTTTTCCTCTGAAAGTCCCTCTCCCTCGGGCAGACTGCTTCCTCATGAGTTTTTCCTCAGCTTTCAGCGTTATCTGATAAGCTTCTTCTACTGTTTTAGGAGACAGTAAACTTATCTCATCCTGAATGTCCATCCTGAGGCCATTCATATATCTAGCTACCTTCTCATCTGTATCTTGGGCTTCTCCAGCTCTTATGCTCACCTTATAGAACTCTTCTGTATATTCTTTCACTGTTAAAGCTCTCTACCTAATATTTTTCATTTGTCTAAACAATGTCTGCTGATAGTTACTGGGCAAAAACTTACCTTTTAACTTTGCGACCATTCTGCTCCAATTCGTGATTGGCTGCTTACCTAATCTTTTCCTTTCCGCCTGCACACCATCCCACCAGAGTGCTGCATGGCCTTTTAATTTGGTGACATCAAACTTTACCTTCTTCTCATCTTCCATTTCTTCATAATCGAAGAATTTCTCCATGCTATTAATCCAGTCGATCAATTATTATGGGTTCAGTCCTCCTTGGTAGATCGACACTAATTGATTCCAAGGCCTGGCTGTGGATTTCAACACTGAATGAAAGAACCTCATCTCAGGAGTAACCTCTACAGCTTCCTCCTCTGTAGCTTCAACTTCAGGCTCACTGACATCTCCATCATCTATGTTCCTGTCTGAGGTTAACGCATCCAATCTAGCTCGCAGCTCTTCTATGCTTTCCATTATTTCAGCGTTTGCAACAGGCTGTCCTCTTCCACCACGTCCTCGTCCTCTTCCAATTCTGAAAGCCATCCTTCTCCTGTTCCTGAGATTTAATTTTATGTCAGTTGCTAGCTCTGATACCACTAATGATGGCGGGGATGCAGGCGTTAGAGTTAATCTCTCTAATTTGACAATAATCTCCTTAATCTCTGCTTCAAATTCCTTTGCAATGGCTTCAGGAGTATCAGTCATTAATTAATAATTTCATTCCTTTGTAAAATTCACAAACATCTCTTCAATTAAATCATATTGGAATCAATTTTCTTGGTGCGCACAGTTATGACTGAAGAACAGAGGACCTTCCTTGCTACCACGTATACACAGTATCTATATATATATATATATATATATATATATATATGGGCGCAACAATTAGAATGGCAAATTCATAAACCAACTGCGGTTGTATGATTCCTGACAATATATGATATGCACGGCAAATTTAATGACAAACTTATGAATGAACCACAACTATATAATCCATGTAAGATATGGATATGCGCACCGCAAATTTAATCCACACAAGATTTCTCCACGGCTATATATAATATGCGCACAGCTAATTTAATGATAAACCCACACAGCCTTAACCGGACAGCAATTGTATGCACACATAGCAATTATAATGAAACCAAGGCTGATCCACGAACAGCCAATAGTTTATACACCCAGTTCTTAACGTACAAAGGAAATTATGCAACAATCATAAAATCGATACAACAATACACAACAAATTAACTTACAAAGGAAATTGCATTGTCCATAAAACAATACACAACGATGATATGCAAGTTAATTATGAATATTCCACGTCTATACACAGCCCCTCCTTTAATAACGCAATTCTTCCTTTTCATACAATAGCGCCGAGTTAATGACAGCGCTGTCATTTTTCCAACGCACAGAACAACAATCAATTTTAAAATCCCTCACTCAATCATGGAAATGGCAGAGTTAATAATTGAATTCAGTAATTTTTCCAATAAAATTTTTCCACGTGACTCTTTTCTCATTCAACGAAAGAGAGTTCATCATAAAACTCTAGCCTCGCCTCCTCTTATTAGCTTGGCGGCCAAGTTCCTTTTTTATTCATATGGATATCTTTCCCTATTACAAAAGCAGAACTTACATAGAAAATTGGAGCTTTTCTTTGTTTTTTTAACAACTAATCTAGCCTGTTTATGCTAAATCTAACTAGAAAAAGATGCATGCCTTTATTCCTTATCTATTTCCTAATTTTTAACTTAAAAAAAACATAGAAACAGCAGGCAAAGGATCCCACTCCTTGCCTATAGATTTTCTTTTTGATTTTTGGAATAAATCAAAAGATTTTTCCCCTTCTGAGTCACATGCTCCTGCATCACATCTTAAGATTTCCCAACTCTCTTAATAACATGGATTGGGTTTTGTCATGGACAAACCTTTCAAGGAACAACTTTTTAAACCCCCTCCAATTCGAAATTGAGTTTGGAGGAAGGCTATGGTACCATACAACTACTCTACCATCTAAGTACATAGAAAAATTCTACATGCAACATCATCATAACCAGGGAAAATTTTAAGGATGGAAAATTATCTTGAAATTTAAAAACATTAGTGAATCTCACTAGTCCCTAATATGGAAACTATAAATGTTTATTGATATATTTGTAAAATTATTAAAATTTATAATGATTTTACATATAGCATCTATATAGTGTTGGAAATTTTTTAAGGTTAAATAATTTTATGTTGTAAAATTTGGACAAATCATTTTAGAAAAAATGGAAATCGACAATTTTTTTTGGAAAAATTAAGGAAAATTAGCCCACCTACAAATATTATACCCTAAAATTTTCCATGATTGTAACATACCTTGAGCATCTACAGGTGTAGGTATAAGTTGTCCAAATGGTTTTCCCCTTTAACTTCTTTGTTAGGGTCATACTTAGTTAACAACTTTTTTGGGTGCCTTGGCATTTTGTGTAAAACCCTCGGTAGAGCAAGTGGACCTTGAGTCATCCAATCCAGATTTTCGTATGCCATGTCATCATCTCTATGATCCTCCTTCTCTTCAAAATTTGAGGGATATTCCTCCTCCTCTTCATAACCACCTAACCCATGGAAAGTGTTTTATGAGAGTACAAAGTCATCTCTGTCACCTCCGTTAAAATATGGAAGCTACTTTGGCTTCTCTACATTTTCTGCAGTCTCTTCTAACTCTTCAAGGTTTGTAAAAACCAAATATTCGACTATAGGGACCATTATCCCAGTGGGACTGGTTGTTATATTCTTCCGAAAATAACAAATATTGTGTACTCTAGGGATCAATCTAATAACCTTTGCAAGCTTCCAGGTTATAGGTTAGATGGCTTGGATGTGCTTGTAAGAGATTTCACAAGTTTGTTCAAGAATATGATGAGAAGATCCATTAACTTCAGGAATATAAGAAAGGGAGGTGCTGGGAAATTTTTTTCCTTAACTGAAATAAGTGTGATGAGGGTGGGTGGGGTTATCAACCATAAAAGTCTCGTTTCCCTCCTTCTGGCGCCATAAATGTTGACAGTGATTGACATTCCAACATTCAAAGGGATCTCCCCAATATGTGATCCCAATCAGACCTCACACCATTTGGGATAGGATCCCCATCTGGAATACGATCCGGTTATCGTTTTCTTAAAGGTTTTCCTTGGCTCTAATTGTCAGCAAGAGAGAGGAATGCTATGTGCCTTCGAAAGGCAAGTGAATGTTCCTAGTGAGTGTTCAGTTGTAGGTGTGTTGAGGTTCTTCTACTATGGAGAGGAAAATAAAGTGAGGCTCTAAGAGAGAGGTAGTAATACCACTCTAGTAGAAACACACACAAATAGGAGAGGTCCATCTAACATCCAGCGGAATATTCCATGAAGGTGATACTTTTTGCTTGGCTTAGCAAGATGAGCATTAGATTAGATTTAAAAGAAACCAAAGACACTTGAAAGTTTTGACAATGCATTAATATCCACTTGCACCAAAATCCATGAATGGTATCTAATAATATTTATTTCAAGATTTTTTATTAAAAGGTCAAGCTTTTTAGAAAATCCTTGAGATAGGTTTCTATCATATTCATGCAAATTCCTAAGGAAATAATGAGATGGATTATGATAGATCAAAGAACTGAAAATTTGATGAAGTTTTACACCTCAATGTTGGAATATGTAACTCCTACTCCTCTTATGTGTGATCATGTTTTGTGGTTATTATTATTTCCATTCATGATTAGGTAGAGGGTTTATTTCTAAGTTTATAGGAGATTATTACAATGTCTAGTTGGATTTGAGAGATTCTCTCAACTAGTGGCTTCCTAGTTTGGTGTGAGGTTGAGATATTCCCAATCGGTAGATCGTGTAATCAAGATAGTTTTTCTATCTTGAGACAAAGCATGGTGTATTTATATGTGTATCATTACATTGGATTAATAGAGCTCTCAACACATTTTGTTTGTAATAACATTTACTTTATAGTGTTCTAGCACCGATGCATTTGATACATCTTAGCGATTGGTAAATGTAGAGTTAAGATGGATCTAGGTTAGTATTTAGTTTCCATTAAAAGGTAGTAAGATCATATATTCTTTGAGTTTTGTTAAAATTAATCTTTAATAAAATGCCTACCAACTTCTTAAGACACCTCCATAAACCTTAAGTGTCCTTAATTTTGTTTAAATAAGCTTTGGTATTTAATCCCTGGTATTTCATGTGGAATGTATATAATTTATATAAATCTTTAGTCATTTGAGTCTAACTTGGATACTTAGGGGAGAAATTTTATCCAGTTTATCCAAATTAAAATCTCACATAACCATTAGCCTGACATACAAAAAAATTAGATAATGATGATGATGATGATCATTAATGTCTAGTAAGATCAAAATGGTCTATCAAACCTTAAGTAGGTAAGAGCTTACTCAAAATTATTTAGCATTTTATTTCTATGCTCAACAAGCATTACGCGAAGCATTCCAAGCTTTCCATATTTTTTTTGGCTTAAAAGATCAAAAAGGTTGTGTGACAATTTTTTTGAAATTTAGATTGAATGTGAGTATAAGTTAGGCAATCTAAGAGAAAGTTTTTCTAATCTTCAATGCTCTTTGTGTCACAAAGGTGACAAAATCTCTCATCCCGTGATATTTTGGAAATTATAAAAAAAGTAACCCTACATATAAAAAATTATATGATGATGATGATTAATGTCTGTTAAGATCAAAATGGACTATCAAACCTTAAGTAGGTAAGAGATTTACTTCGAATTCTTTAGCATTGTATTTTTATGCTTGAGAAGCATCAAGTGAAGCATTCTAACCTCACCATAGTTTTGTTAACTTATTTATTTCTATGCTTGATAACCATTAAGAGAAGCACTCTAAGTTCGCCATAATTTCATTGACTTAAAATGTAGCGGCCTGCGGCTTTGCCCGAGGGCACGCCCCACCTCCTCACAAAAATGACTAAGTATGGAGCACTATCGCATATGGACACGTGAACGAGGGAGGGCGTTTATATGCGATGGGGAGTTAAAAGATGAACGAACCGAGCCGACATAGGCGAGGGGCATTCATCAACTTAAAGTAAATGTCAGCTTTAAAGAATGGGCGTTATATTAAAATTATGGGGGTCGGCTTTTAGAACCGACACCCCTCACAAACAAATTGGTAAACATATATAAGGAGAGTGCAAGGCTCGTCCAAAACACATCGAACAGGAGTCTCTTCGCATACAAGGGAGCAAAGGCAAGAGGCCGCAAACAAGATATGAGCCCGTCGAACCGGGCGAGAGGCTGAACCCAAGTTCAGCAGGGCGGTCGGGAGACATTCATATCGGGTGACAGTTCGATCGTGTAGCGCGGGTGACAGTTCGGGTGACAGTCCGGTTGTGTGACAGTCTGGTCATGTAACAGTTCAGTCGTGTAGCGTGGGTGACAGTTCGGTCGTGTATTGCAGGAGACAGTTCAGTCGTGTAGCACGGGTGACAGTCCGGTCGTATGACAGTCCGGTCGTGTAAAAGTTTGGTCGTGGAATAGTTTGGTCGTGTAAACAGTTCGATCGTGTAGCAGTTCGGTCGTGCAGTGTTCGGGTGAGAACGGGCCGTGCAGTGCGGCTCGACTGTTCAGTGGTGAACGGGTCGTGCAGCGTGGGTCGGCAGTTCGGCTGTATAGCATTCGGGCGTGCAGTGGTCGTTCGGGCGTCCGGTGGTGAACAGGTCGTGCAGTGCAGGTCGACCGTTCGGTGGTGAACGGTTCGTGCAGTGCGGGTCGGCAGTTCGACCGAGTAGTGTGTGGGCGTGCAGCAGTGAACGGGATGGGTCGACAGTGTAGTGTTGACACGGAGTGTGCCAGCTGCTGGGTGAACGGGTTGTGTGGCCGGTCCATGGTTAGTGATCAGGCGTAGTGGGTTTCATAACCAGTTTGTGGAGTTTGGCGGACCGCCGTGTGGGCGCACGGGCGGTCGCTCTCCCAATTGTACACAATTATGCATTGTAATAAAAATATTGATGTTATTACCGTGTTTATATTGCTATGTTAAATTATTAAGCTGTTGATGGTTTTTAACGCTTGTTATTATAATTCATAACAATTGTAATTGGTTAAGGCGTAGTCCATATGTACGGTCATTAAACAAATAATCGTGCATGGTGGTGCCGCACCCGCCCAATAGAAAAAAAAAAAGATTGGGGGCGTGACAAGTGGTATCAGAGCAAGGTTGCTCGTGACAGGAGAGGCGGATAAGACTATGGAGAAAGCATGGGTGAACAGCTTGGGGTTCGTAGACTTGGTGGTTCACGGGAAAACCACCCAAGCTCTTGTGGACACAGGGGCCACCCACAATTTCATGACGACACGGTTGGCTAAAGCGGTTGGACTGACAATCCTTCCATCCAATATGGAAGTCAAGGCAGTGAACTCCAAGGCCAAGGTGACGGGGTTGGCACACGAAGTGCCGGTACAAGCAGGAGACTGGACGAGTCAGTTGGACTTCACAGTGATGGAGATGAATGACTTCGACATAATACTTCGGCAAGATTTCTTAAAGGGCAACAAAGCTATTTTTGTCCCCTTCTGCGATGAGGTAGTGTTGGTGGGACAGACACGGACTTGTGCCCACACACAGGCAAAGAAGGGAAGTCAATGTGTAGCATGTCTCTGCACTAAGTTTGGAAAGAGCCATGAAGGAATCAGACATGGAGACATATGCAGTGGTGTGCAAAGGAGTCGATGGTGATGAAGAGGAGATGCCTATTCCAGCCGAGATTTCAGAGGTACTCGCCGAATATGCGGATTTGATGCTTGATGAGCTTCCAAAAAAACTTCCACCAAGGCGTGCGGTAGACCACAGCATCGAGCTTGAGCCTGGGAAAGAGCCCCCGGCTAAAGCACTTTATCGGTTGTCTGGACCGGAATTGGAGGAGTTGAAGCGGCAACTAAAGGAGTTAGCTGATGCCAGGTTCATTAGGCCTTCAAGGTCCCCATATGGAGCTCCAGTATTGTTCCAGTGAAAAAAATATAGCAATGAGTTGAGGATGTGATGCGACTACTGTGCATTGAACAAGCAAACGGTGAGGAACAAATATCCTTTACCATTGGCTGCCGACTGCTTCGACAAGCTTGCGAAAGCTCGGGTGTTTTCCAAGATGGACTTGAGGCATGGATACTATCAAGTACGGATTGCCGAAGGAGATGAGAAGAAGACCGCAATCGTAAAAAGGTATGGCAGTTTTGAGTTCCTTGTTATGCCGTTTGGGTTATGCAACGCTACTGCGACATTTTGTACCTTGATGAATGATGTCCTACGACCATACTTGGACTCGTTCGTGGTGGTATACCTGGATGATATAGTGGTCTATAGTGATAACATGGAGGATCATAAGAAACACCTGGCAATGGTCTTCAAGGCGCTGAGGGAGAACCAGCTGTTCTTGAAAAAATCTAAGTGTGTGTTCGCTCAGACAGAGATACCGTTCCTTGGGCACATCGTTGGACAGGGGTACATACGAATGGAGCTGAGCAGGGTGAAGGCTATCGAGGACTGGGTTGAACCAAAGAACGTCCATGACATGAGGGTATTCCTGGGTATGACCAACTACCAACGGAGGTTCGTGGAAGGTTACTCCAAAGTAATGGCAGCGCTAACAGACCTGCTAAAAAAGGACAAGAAATGGTGTTGGACGGAGAAATGCCAGAGGGCATTTGATGAGCTGAAGAACAAGATGGTTACAGCTCCGGTACTAAAGCTACCTGACTTCGGGAGGTCGTTTGAGGTCCACATGGATGCTTCAGATTTTGCTATAGGAGGAGTTCTTATGCAAGACGAACATCCGGTGGCCTACGAGAGTCGGAAGTTGTAGGATAAAGAGCGGAGGTACCCCGTCCATGAGAAGGAGATGACTGCCATCATCCACTATCTTCACATATGGAGGCACTACCTGGTTGGGAAGCCTTTTGTTGTCAAGACTGACAACGTTGCAGCTAGCTACTTTGCATCACAACCGAAGCTTTCAGCAAAGCAAGCTCGGTGGCAAGACTTCTTGGCAGAATTTGACATGACTATCGAGGATCGACCGGGTAGACACAATGCAGTGGCCGATGCCCCTAGCAAGAAGGGGCAGCTGGCAGCATTGGAGGAAGAAGATCGGGCAGCAAGAGGTAGGAGTCGAATTCAGATGTCGGAGGAGATGCAAAACAAGATCAAGGAGAGTATTGGAACCGATACTTTGGTGCAAAACATAGTGAAGCAGGTAAAGGAAGGGAAGACACGGAGATTCTTCCTAAGGGAGGGATTCCTGTTCTTTGGAAACCGGCTCTATGTCCCAAAGTCATCCGGACTCAGGAGACACCTTTTGAAGGAATGCCACGACTCTCCATGGGCGGGTCACCCCGGGCAGCGTCATTCTTTGGCACTATTGGAGAGAGGATTCTTTTGGGAGAAGATGAGAGAGGATATGGAGGAATACGTGCACACATGCATCATTTGTCAAAAGGACAAATCAGACAATCAGAGGCAGGGAGGACTACTACAACCTTTACCAATTCCAGAGAGACCATGGATGAGTGTCTCAATGGACTTCATCACTCAACTTCCACAGGTGCAGGGGTATAATGGGATTATGGTCGTGGTCGATCGTTTTTCCAAGTATGCTGTCTTTGTTCCTACAAAGATACCTTGTGGAGCTGAGCGGACAACAGAATTGTTCTTCAAGAACATAGTGAAGTATTGGGGAATACCACTGAGTATTGTGTCGGATAGAGATCCGCGATTCACAGGGAGGTTCTGGACTACATTGTTCAAGTTGGTCGGGACAGAGTTGTTGATGAGTTCGAGTTACCATCCGCAGACAGATGGGCAGACCGAGAGGATCAACGCACTGCTGGAGGACTACTTGCGGCATTATGTGACAGCTGACCAAAAAAATTGGCCTGAACTCTTGGATATTGCTCAGTTCAGTTACAATATCCAAAAGAGTTCCGCAATAGGGTATAGCCCATTTGAGCTAGTGAATGGACAGATGCCGGTTGCACCACATACTGTGGTAACGGGAGGCTTCTTGAGAAACCCTCATGCGAAGAGATTCATGAAGGCTTGGGAAGAGACCTTGGAGCTAGCATGGTTATGCTTGCACGAAGCTGCAAGGAGAATGAAAAGTATGCTGATCGTAAGAGACGAGAGGCGCACTTTGATGTAGGGAATATGGTGTTCCTCAGAATCACCGGGGAGCAGTTTCAGCCGGCCGAGGGGACGACAAATAAACTAACACGGAAATATGAGGGGCCATTCCGAGTAAAGAAGAAAGTGGGGGAAGCCGCTTATGAACTAGAGCTTCCGCGCCATATGAACATGAAACATCCAGTTTTTCATGTGAGTCAATTGAAACGGTGTCGACTTGATTCAGACCATCCAGAGAGGGTCGAACCGACAAGGGGGCCAGCAGGGATTGTGGACAAACCTAGGCTAGAGTTGGAAAAGATTGTGAGTGTCAGAACCACTGGTGTTGGTTGCCACCGACGACGGGAATTCCTTTGCAGATGGAAGGATGCACCGGAGGAGGAGAGGTGGGAGACGGAGGATTCACTTTGGAGATGGAAGGACAAGATCGCAAAGTATGACAGAAAATTGAGGAGGAGAGCAGGGATTGTCGAGACGACAATGACTTCGGGTGGGGGAGAATGTAGCGGCCTGCGGCTTTGCCTGAGGGCGCGCCCCACCTCCTCACAAAAATTACTAAGTATGGAGCACCATCGCATATGGACACGTGAACGAGGGAGGGCGTTTATATTGGATGGGGAGTTAAAAGATGAACGAACCGAGCCGACATAGGCGAGGGGCGTTCATCAACTTAAAGTAAATGTCGGCTTTAAACAATGGGCATTATATTAAAATTATGGGGGTCGGCTTTTAGAACCAACACCCCTCACAAACAAGTTGGTAAACATATATAAGGAGAGCGCAAGGCTCGTCAAAAACACATCGAACGAGAGTCTCTTCGCATACAAGGGAGCAAAGGCAAGAGGCCGCAAACAAGATATGAGCCCGTCGAACCGGGCGAGAGACTGAACCCAAGTTCAACAGGGCGTTCGGGAGACATTCATATCGGGTGACAGTTCGGTTGTGTAGCGAGGGTGACAGTTCGGGTGACAGTCCAGTCGTGTGACAGTCCGGTCGTGTAACAGTTCAGTCGTGTAGCGTGGGTGACTGTTCGGTCGTGTAGTGCAGGAGACAGTTCGGTCATGTAGCGCGGGTGACCGTTCGGGTGATAGTCTGGTCGTATGACAGTCCGGTCGTGTAACAGTTCGATCGTGGAACAGTTCGGTCGTGTAACAGTTCGGTCGTGTAGCAGTTCGGTCGTGCAGCATTCGAGCGAGAACGGGCCGTGCAGGGCGGGTCGACCGTTCAGTGGTGAACGTGTCGTGCAGCGCGGGTCGACAGTTCGGCTGTATAGCGTTTGGGTGTGCAGTGGTCGTTCGGGCGTCCGGTGGTGAACAGGTCATGCAGCGCAGGTCGACCGTTCGGTGGTGAACGGTTCGTGCAGTGCGGGTTGGCAGTTCGGCTGAGTAGTGTGCGGGCGTGCAGCAGTGAACGGGATGGGTCGACAGTGCAGTGTTGACACGAAGTGCGCCAACCACTGGATGAACGGGTTGTGTGGCCGGTCCATGGTTGGTGGTTGGGCGTAGTGGGTTTCATAACTAGTTTGTGGAGTTTGGCGGACCGCCGTGCGGGCGCACGGGCGGTCGCCCTCCCAATTGTACACAATTATGCATTGTAATAAAAATATTGATGTTATTACGGTGTTTATATTGCTATGTTAAATTATTAAGCTGTTCATGGTTTTTAACGCTTGTTATTATAATTCATGACAATTGTAATTGGTTAAGGCATAGTCCATATGTACAGTGATTAAACAAATAACCGTGCACGGTGGTGCCGCACCCGCCCAATAGAAAAAAAAAAGATTGGGGGCATGACATAAAAGGTCAAGAAGGTTGATAGCATGGCAAAATCTCTCATTCCATAATGTTTTGGAAATTGGCCAATGTCTAATTTCACTATGAAACCCATGAGAATTTATTCTTATTTTAAAAATTATGTTTACTTCTTTACATAGTCAAAACGGAGACATATTTTTTATTTTTTAAATTGGAATTTATAACCTCTTAATGGAAATTTATTCTTATTTTAAAAATATTTATTTCTTTTTTACACTAGCCAAAATAGAAAAATATTTTTAATTTTTTAAATA
>APFE030167732.1:0-13177 GCA_000404065.3 Pinus taeda
TTTGCCTGGTTTGACCAGTTCGGCCAGCAAAACACTGTTTTCACCTTGGTTGACTTTTGAGGCATGTAAATGATGGATTTTTGTGTAATTTTCATGGCACTTAGATACTTTTACTCTCCTTGAACACTTCTAGAAGTTTCCTTGATGTAAATGGTAAATATTTAATGCATGGATAGGTTTCCTAAGTTTTAAAGTGTTGAGCTGGCCTATTATCTAGTGACTGATTTAGAATTAGTTGCAACAGCTCCTAGGAAGCTGAGCTCGACCCCTAGAGGTGGGGAAAGAAGTTAGACCTTCTATATTATGCCTTCTCTTTCTCATTTTCATGGTTGGACTCTAGAGGGAGAAGCTCTATTATATTTTTGATTTGTATTTCTGCAATTTGAGGAAAAGGAAGGCCAGGGTTTTGCAGACTTCATTGTGGATTCTTGTGGATTATTATGTTGATGGTGTGTTTACTACTTGTCATTGTAAGTGTTTTTATGTGTTCCATTTCTTAATCTCTTGCTGCTATTTAAACAAAAGAAGTGATAAAGTTTGAATTCATGCATGCCATGCTCAACTTTCAATTTTGTTTAAAATTTATGTTTTCCATTGTCCAGAGAGGATTCGAATTCATTGTTTGCCCTCTTTAGCTTCTCTTCTTTCCTCCTTTATCATCTCTTTCAGCTAAAGGCATCAGCATAAACTCCTACCTTGCCCCAAAGACCCACCTGCAAAAACTGAGCTCAATCCCCGCACCCTGAATTGCACTCCCTCCAATTGCCACCAAAAAACCCAAAAACTTTAAATCAACCCCCCTTATCAGTTTACTAGCCTAAAATCCTTGTTCCTAATTGGTCAACTCATCCTATTGACAAATTCACCGAGTTTGACCCGAGAGAGCCTTCTCATACCTCGTAGGGCTAGCTACGAGGTGAAATGGTTTGATGTAGCTTTGAGGTTTGTCTATCTCAGCCTAGTTGAAATCTCAAACGCTAACAGGGAGAATGTGGACTTCTGCATCAAGACCAAGAAGGTCTCCTTGAGGGTTGGGTCATGTGCGAAGCTGGCACCTCAGTATTGTGGGCCTTTCGAGATCGTTGAGAGGATTGGACCAATTGCATACATAATTGCATTTCCTCCAATAGTGAAAGTCCATGATGTTTTCCATTTTTCATTGCTTAAAAGATATGTAAAAGATGTTGATCATGTGATTAATTGGTCTAACTTGCAAGTTGAATCAGAAGGAGAATTCAAGTCAGAACCCCAATGCATTTTGTAGAGAAAGATGCTCATGCTTTGAAACCAAGCAATCAAGGAGGTTAAAGTGTAGTGGAAGCACTTTGGGCCTAATGAAGCTACATGGGAGATAGCTGATCATATGCAGACTATGTATCCTTCATTGCTTTCTAGTTGAGGCAAAGTAGTTTTGGTATATGTATATATGCATATGCCTGATCTAAATATCGCACAAAGCTATGATATAAAGCTCCAATAAGCGGTATGGTTGTTAGATGTCATGTTTGTCATGTTGGTTTTGATTTTCAACAGGATGTTCATTGTAAATACTGCATCGAGCTAAGTTATAGAGATCTAGGGGAAGTATGTTTTGGTTTTTAGTTGTTTGCTGGTTGTAGGTGTCATTGAACACTGATGACGGTGTTCCCTGAGGGGTAGGGGTCTGTAACAACCCTGGGTTAAAAATACATGTAATAAATTTAATAAAGGAACAAATAAGACCAAGGTCATGGGATACATATTCCAAGCTGAATTTTGGGCAAAAAAGCTTAGTGGGTGTTCATTTGGTTTATTATGGATAAGGGAAATTGACAAAGGCAAAGGAAAAGGCTTTGAAAAGGAAAAGAGGCATTAATTGGAATTTTATTTACGAAAATAAAGGAAATTAGGAGAAAAGGAAGGTCAAAGGTCACATGTTGCATGTGAGGAGGAAAATGAAGGACAATAATGGAAAATTGAAGAAAATAGAGGCCTCAATGATAAAAAGGCTTTTGAGGATCAATACAAAACTTTGGAAAGTTTAATTTTGGATCTCTTTCTCTATTCTCTCTTACTCTTGCACACTTAGAGCATTCTTGGAGCACTCTAGAATTGGAGAAAAGAAAGCAAAGTAAGGACAAGAAAGAAAATGGAAGCAAAGATCAAGTAAGGAAGAGTTGGATCAAGTGACTACAACGAGATTACTTGTCGGTATCGAGTTGCATGTATGATTTCCTTGCTATTTTTGGCATGCATGGTATATGCATGTGTGTATTTGGCTCTTTTGATATCATTGGCATGGGTTTTTCCAGGTGTGACATTGGTTTTCAGCGTTGCCTTTTCATTTCCAAATAGCGATGGTGTGATGGGGTTATTTTACTTGGTTGAGCTAGATTGCCAGAGGGTTTCAAAATTAAGTGGGGTGGTCTCAGGAAAATTCCCAAAAGCATAGGAATCCCTTGACCGATAATGGAGGGATACATGCTAAATCCTGAGGGTGGAGATGGGAAAATTCCTCACAGTTTAGGTGGAGAAATCTGGAGGCATCCATACTTGTTTATGGCCTAGTGATCCCTTGTACGATATATGGAAGGATTGTGGTAAAGCCTGTAGTGTATGTTTATTATTTGTCCTAGGAACCCCTTGATTGGTAATGGTAGGATACATGGTAAATCCAGGTTGTACAGATGAGGGTTTGAGGCATAGGAATCCCTTGACTAGTAATGATGTGATACATGGTAAATCTTGAGGAAGACTTGGTTGGTTTTGTTGTGAGTCCCACATTCATGCTTGGAATATGGTACAAGGGCGATTATTTGAAAGAAAGAATTGGTTCATCCCAATTTATGGTCGGGTGGTACGTGGAAGTCCCTAAATTGGTTGGATTTTTCATATGTTGATGAGAACTCTTCTCCTCTTGTATTTGATGAGTAAATTTTCTTGATATTATGTGATCTTAATGGTTTTTCTATCATTGTTATTCTGTTGATTATGTGATGGTTATAAGAATGGTTCTATGATAGACTCGAGTTATGGCTCTCATCATGTTTTGATTAGTAAATGAATGAATAATGAATGTATGACCTAATATATGATATTACAACTATTATGAGAGGGCATCAAACCTTATTGACGATTCTCAGATAAGTATGAGATCCCTATGTTAAGGTGTATAATTATGACATGTAGATTACATGTTCATGATGCGTTTGACGAAATGTCTGTCACGGTTAGGCCTAGTTAGGTCAATTTATTGTCTAATATTTGTATGGAAGGCTATGTCCTTGTTTCATTCATGGTTATGGAAGGTTTCATTAAGTTATGGCAAAATGTTTAGCTCCTAACCTGAAAAACTGGCTTAAATCCCGCAGTTGCAGGCACAAAATTGGGTGAAAAATACTATAGTAGTTGCCTGTAGGTATCATGCAGGTGACTGGAGAATTTTAGTTGAATTCCAGCAGTGTTGTACTAGCGTTTGGGAGATCAGGGGCACTAAAACCAAATTTTATCTCGGGGCTTGGGCATCTGGAAGGGTGGTTAGCCCTTGGGGGTCTTGTAGCACTCGAGGGAAGTCATTAAGTTTTTTTTTTTTTATCGATTCAATTTCCTTAAGGTGATCTAGGAGGTTGAATCATATCGTAGTAACTCTTCATCACATGTTTACCCTGACATTCTGATAACTCGGCTAAATTTGGGAATATAGTGTTTCAATGGGATTGAGTAGTTATCAAAGGTTGATATTGAGCATCATTGACATTTTATCATAAAGCCTCATAGTCAATGGTTGGTACTCAGGATCTTATGAAATGTCACCACATTAATACTGTGACCTTCGAAGGCTACCATATTTACTATTCAGATGCAAATTAAACCAAAACATCCTCCCGAGCTCACCAGTCTTCTTGAAATTTACAAGCTACGACAATTTACTATTGGGCAATATTCATATTAAGTTCAAAACTGTTGTAACAATTTCCTTTTTGGTCTTTTATTGTTATAGTTCTAGTGATAAGTTTCAAGAGAGTTTGTTGTGCTCCCTTTCTATTTTAGTTATAAATATCCCTCTCTAAGACTGGAGAAGGGGTTTTGAATTTTGAGAAGAAAAGGATTGAATTTCACTTTTGTATTTAAGTTTTTATTTATAATAAAGTTGAACCACCAACAGTTCCAGAATAAGCAGATTCTCAGTCTCTCGAGTCCTATTATCCATTGCTTTTGTTTCTTTGCTTTGAAAGGAATTGCTTTATTAATTTATATTGTTCGTGTATGTATGCTTTTATCAGTCTTTCATGATCACTGTTGACATGTTTGAATGAGATTTAATCCATACAATGAACAAAAAGATATATATCATATGTGATGTTTCATCTAAATTAATTTAATTTAATTAATTTTCTTTAATCAAGTTAAATATCATAATCACATAATAATATACATTAGTGTGTTTATTGCGAGATCTTCTAGCACATATAATTTCATCTTGCCCAGGTAATATAATAGATTATAGTAATTCAAAGCTAGATAGTTAGAATATATTAATAATAATTAGATCCTATTATCATCACCACACATCCCATTATATACAATTTTCTGTGAAAGGGTAACTAGTCCCATAATTCCAGTTGGAGCCATTATCCCAAATAATAAATGGTCTAATTGGGACCCTGACCAGGTGGTTCCTCCCAAATGTTGATGATGACAATTTTGACCATCAACATTTTTTGCACTAGAAGGAGGGCCATCAGACTATGAATGACAAGAAGATCACATAATAAATCAAATGAGCATCCTAAGAGTCAATCCCCTCCACCAAAATCTTCTTCAACTTTTAGATCACATTCCAAACCATCTCCTTCTTGATCTAAAGTTGTAGAACCATATTCCAAATCTCCTATCCCTGTTAGAAGATAAGCTAGTGAACCCTTTGTAAATACTCATCTTCCAAATCAACCGGTTGAAGCTCCTGAAATTCAAACTCTTATACATAAATTGGAAGGAATTTCAATTTTTAGTGAACAACATGTTAAAGCTAAACCTTCTAAAGGGAGTGTTACATATTCACTAAAATATTCCAGAGTCCTTACCAGATAAAAAAGTGAGAAGCTTGAAATCAAACCATTTGAATTTCCATTACCAAATCATGGTAAAAAGAAAAATAATTTTGGTGTCGATTCCTTTGCTGGTGAGAACATTACATCTTCTCCACCTCTCGCATCTACCATTACTTCTACTTCCACTCAAACTGTACCATATTCTTCCTTACCATCCTCATATCGTCCCTTGACTCTCTCATCCACAAATCCATTTTCTTCTACTCATTCATTCTCTTCCCAATCAAGTAGTGTTATTATTGTTATTAGTTCTAATGTGGCATCAAAATCAATTTTTATTACTTAAAATGCCCCTTTAACAAGCACATCTACTTTTGTATCTATCTCATCCAATACTGGTCAAATTATTAATCCCATAATGGAAGACTGACCGTGGAACAATCTAGGAGTAGTTGCAATCAATTCTCCCTTGCATCCTCTCCTAAAACATCCAGAGAGATGGCTGCCTAAATTGAATCTTGATGATGGACTTCTTGCAGAGGAACATCTACAAAACTTTATGTTGGCTATCAATCTAAATGTTGTTACTGAAGAGGATCTAGTTTGTATATTGTTTCCTTACACATTTGAAGGATCAATGAGATCTTGATACTTTTCCCTACCTGCTGGTTCAATAACTAATTGGGATACATTTGAAGAAAAATTTCTTAAGAAATATGGAGACAACAAAACAAAAAAAACATTAATTAATGAATTTTATAACATGAATGTCTCTCCTAATGAAATATTAAAGATTTTAATTCTAGGTTCAACAAACTTTCGAATAAAATCCCAAATACGCCTAGACTAGGCGTCGAGGTACAGGCTGAATGGTATATCAGAGCTGTACCTTCAAATATTGCAAATTTCATTGATATAGCTCAAAATACAACACTCACTGATAATATGAAAGAAGATTTGGTAGTTGAAAAAATGTTGTTATCCCTCGAGAAGAACATTGTAGTTGAGGAAATAAAACCTGTCAAAAAGGTCACTTTAAAAGAAGAACAAAAAAATATTGTTTCCAAAGATCCTTATAATTTAGAAGGCTTATAGAAATCCCTTAAAACTTTTTCTAATGAATTGGTGGAATTAAAAAAGTAAGTAGCTAAAAGTTCAACTAGAAGACCTTTCAAAACGATAAGAAGAACTCAACCTACTCAGTCTCAACCACTTGTTCAAATATCTGCTGCCGATTCAGATGAAGAAGAAGAAGAGAAAGGAGCATAAGCGACCGAAGAAGAAGATGAAGAAGAAGTCACTGAAGCTAATGGCCTATGGGACCTTATTCTTACTACTTCAGATAACAAAGAGGAAGAGGAAGCTCTTGCTATCACCACTCAAAGCAAAGGAGATGCAAATACAATACAAAATAATTAGAAAATCCAAAGTAGCTCATCAAATGAAAAAGGTGTGTCAAAAAACTACCCCTAATCAATCTATAGGATCCACATCAAATACTCCTAAAACTCCTTCAACTTCTCCTACATCAAAGACTTTTATAATGTAAGGCAATATAGAATATAAAATAGTTGAGGACATGACGAAAACCAAAGCTAGTATTTCTTTGTATGAGGTTAGTAAGTTGAAGAAATAACATAAGTTACTACTTAATGCATTTAATGTAGTACCTACTTCCCCATGAACATCAACTTCTTTCACCACTAAAGCCTCTAAAGGAAAGAATAAGCCTCCTAATCCCACTTTTGAAAAGACTGGTCCCTCCAATGGAATTTTTATTAGGGATAGATCTAATTCACATACACCTCCTTTCCTCCTGACCTTTTAACTTTTCAACAAGAATGTTCATAATTGTTTGGTAGATTTAGCCACCCCTTAGAACATCATTCCTTACTCAATATGATTCAAATTAAATGTAAAGAACCAAAAATATGTCATACAAATAATCCATCTTGATAGAACAAAGTTTAAGGTGTTAAAACTGATGAATTAAGTTTTGATTAGATTATCATCCAACCCAAAAAAATTTCAGATCATAGATATCTTAGTTGCCAATATTCCTAAATTTTATGCTCTCATTCTGAGTAGGGATTGGTATAAGAAGTTGAATGGCTATTTGGCTATAGTTTGATCTCATCTTTGGCTCCCTTATAAATTATGGAAAACCCAATCAGATCAGAATTGATAAGGAAAAACACATGAAATACACTGTGACTGATCTGGATGAAGAAAATGAGCCAGTAGCCTTCACTAATAACATTTTTGGAAATTACTCTTTTAAATCCTTTGGAAATTTACCTGCACAAAAATATCCTTTTCCCACTGAATCTATTAATACATCAAAGATTGAAATTTTTTCACAAGCATATTCATCTAGGTGTGTAATCTTGTAGAATTACCTGTAGATAATCCTGTTGATAATTTCTTTTGGAATCTTTATTTTAATGGATCCAAGCCCAATTATGGTGTAGGAGCTAGTTTCATATTAGTCAACCCGAATAAATAAAAAGCTATGCTTTCTTGCAGACTTGAGTTTTAATGTACTATAATATGGCTAAATATGAAGCAATCGTTCAAGGACTACAAAAGACTATTAGTCTTGACGTTAAATTTATCAAGGTTTTTGGTGATTCTAAAACTGTCATCAAATAGGTACACAATAATATTCATTGCGTTTCAAATCCCTTAAAACACTATCAGTCTTTAGTCCAAGACTTAACCTCCCATTTTTTGGCATTTAATATATCTCCTATTCCTAGAATCCAAAATACCAGTGCTGATATGTTAGCCAATGTTTCTTCCAAGCTCATTCCTCCTGAGGACTTTAGTTCTGATACATTTTCCATTGAATTGATTTTTCGATCCTCCATCCCTGATAATGTTACAAATTGGAGAGTGTTTAATGATGATGAGAATATTTTGAGTTTTTTTACTGTTACCGACTACTTAACTAAATGGGTGGAGGTCGTGCCATTAAAAGTTGTTAATTCTGAAATTGTAATTGAATTCATTGACCAACATATCATCACTAGGTTTGGCATTCCAAGTGTTCTTATGTTGGATAATTCATTTTATTTTCTAGTAACTCGATAATTGAATTTGAATTAAAAAGAGGTTTTAAGATTAAATACTTTGCAAATTATTATCCCCAAGGGAGTGGACTAGCATAATCTACAAATAAAAATATCTTAAGAATCATCAAATGAACCATAGATGATAACTAGAGAAATTGGCATAAAGCCATGGTTTTTTCTCTTTGGGTAGACAAAATAACTTATAAAGCATCCCTAGGGACTTCTCCTTACTATTTAGTTTATGGACAAGAAGTAGTCCTTCTCCCTAATGATGCTTTACCTTCATTAGCCTAGATCAAACCATTGAGGAACAACCACGTTCTTCCCTACAACAAATATTATCACAATTATTAAAATTAGAATAAGGGAGGGATAAAGCAAAATAGATTTATGCTAAACACCAAAACATTGTTAAGTCATGGTTTGATTCATGTTCAGTTTGAAATGAAGTGTTTGAAGTTGGTGATCTTGTACTGAAATGGGACAAAGCCAATGAGGAAAATGGTAAACACACAAAACTTTAGAAACTTTGGCTAGGACCATTTCAGATTGTGGAAAAAATTGGCCCATCTACTTTCATTCTCTAAGACCTTCAAGGAAGGAAAGAGCTTCTTCCTTTCAATGGGCTCATCTTAAAGATTTTTTTTTTTTTTTCATGCTACCTTTTGTAAATATGTAAATAATCATATGTATAAATCAGTGTGCCTCCTTATCATTTTGTAAAGATTATTGAATGTTATTATTTTGGTCTTGTACTTGGGTGATATGTCCATTTGTAAATTCCATGATCGTTTTTGTGGAATTCATTTTTAATAGGAAAATCATTAATAAAATGATTTCATTATGCTATCTTTCAGGATTTCCTAAAATATTAGAATATTTGATTTTGGAATTAGTGTTATTATTCTTATCATTTCGTGAATTACTCCCAAACCAAAATATTTAAAAGGGATATCTGTCTCATAACAAGGTATACATTAAGAATCTATCAAAGAAACAAAGTCAATTAATAAGAGCTTAGCTTCCTATGACTCTATATGTCATCCTCACCTCTTAAGGAGTGGATCTGCCTCCCCATCCCCTAATAAAATATATTTAAAGTGTAATTCAAAAATATAAAACTTGAAAGATAGGGGGTCTCATCAAGATCTAGCCTTCCATGATCATGGGTAGTGACATTACCACATATGGTCACCAAGCCAGGGTAATGGCTTATGGCCAAACGATTGTAAGACAAGAGGTCTCATCATGAGCTGGCTTGTTCACTATTAATAATAATTTTGAATGGCATTGTCGACATGTGGTTACCAAGCCAAGACAATGAATTTCAAGGAAATTAAATACAAAATGTCTGAACTAAATTACTCTAAAATATTTTCTAGTGGATGAGATACTGGTGTTTCCTCAGTTAAAAGGTAACCCTATCGAGGCTATGGGCACTTGCTGGTAGCAATGGCTCTACCTTTGGCATCAAAGTCTACCTTTATGCTAAACTCATTAATAGGCTTTTCCTCTTCAAATATAGATGACATCAATAATTGGATGTTAGAGACAGATTATTCTCTTATATATAATTGTTAGCCTCACTCTCTTAAAAATCAATAATAAATCCAATTATTAAATAAAATAAATAAAATCATGAGAATTCCTCAAAATAAGGAATCTAGTTTGGATGAGATATTTTCTCCAACTAGCTCTCCTAAATTAGTGTGTAAGTTGAGAAATTGTCTCAACCAAGTGAGTCTAAGATAGACGCACTATGTTAAAATCACTTGCTCATGTATTTAAATGTATTATTAAATTATTTTAATAAGAGTGAATTACATGAGCATGGGAGACCACATGATGGCTCTCCGCCTTTTCCGCCAATTTAATTTTTGTGTGTTAATTTGCTGTGCATATGGTTATATGGCTATGTGATTCTTCTTCATGTGGTATTAAATTGTGTTAGTGGACACCAAATGTTGTTATTAACTATTATTAACAATTTACTATTATCATTAGCCGGTGACATGGTGCATATCAGCAAAACCACTCTTGTTTCCATTCAAGTGCATCTTCAACATGCACATGAAATGATTAAGTTCCTTCAACTAGAATCACAACTACAGAGAATTGAGTTGCAAGAGAAGTGTGTTGCTTCCACGTCTTTTCTAGATACAGCTGATCATTCGACTTCATTCATCCAACCAGGTTCAAGTGTTGAAGTTGTTCCAGTACAACTTTCTTCCAAACCCATCATCAAGCCATGGGAAGAAATTAAAAGTATTCGAAATTGACGTGGCTTAGGATATGTCAAAGATAATGACAACTTACATATCCCTGATTACTCAAAGCCCATTTAGTTTTTCAATGTCGGATTACTTGCACAAATCACCTCAACAAGTTCTCAGCAACTTGTAGACCAACGTCAATGCACACAAACTAAAGTTGCAGACAAACAAAAATGCACACAAACTCAAGTTGCAGATGAACCGAAATTTTCTCATTGTCAAAGAACCGGTCATCTAGAAAATACATGTTCTGATCTCCATCCTTGCAGCCATTGCTGCAAGTCAAATCATACATCAGAGAATTGTTGCAACCAATGAAAATCAACCAAATTGAAGATCAATTACTCATGGATTGATCCTTGGGAATGGTCATCCACAGCCAAAATATTGTACAAATTTTACCATCAGATTCACTCACACATATTGGAGCCAACAATCAAATGAAGATGGTAATCTCATGCAGTTGAACGAGGGAGTACAATAGTGAAACTCTCCTACACCTGAAGGGGGGGAGTTTAGATATAATTTGGAGAAGATTTCCTCTCATTTCAACTGAAAAAGGGGGGAAATGTCAATGAAATTGACAAGTGGTTTTCAGACTGAAAGTCTCAACAACATCAATGAAGTAGCCAGTGGGAATATTCATCATCCAGTGGGCATCTTCATCAGCCAGTGGCAATCATCATGAGCAAATACGCCAGTGGGCATTCATCAAATTGTGTCAGTGGACACCGGATGTTGTTTTCAAGCAAAGGACAGTTGGATCCTTTTACAACTTGGCACGTGATGGCATTGTCAAGCAACATCTCAGACATGCAACTGATTCATGTTCTCTTCATATTTGAGTTTTTCCAGCATCCAACTTTGGTGGTTTTTCAGGCAAATGTTTTTTGAGGATTAAATTGATAACTTGGAAGATGGTTTCTTGTTCATTTTGGATTTATCATTGAGTGGGGGAATGTTAGCCTCACTCTCTTAAAAATCAATAATAAATCCAATTATTAAATTAAATAAACAAAATTATGAGAATTCCTCAAAATAAGGAATCCAGTTTGGATGAGAGATTCTCTCCAACTAGCTCTCCTAAATTAGTGTGTAAGTTGAGAAATTGTCTCAACCAAGTGAGTCTAAGATAGTCACACTATCTTAAGATCACTTGCTCATGTATTTAAATGTATTATTAAATTATTTAAATAAGAGTGAATTGCATGAGCATGAGAGACCACATGATGGCTCTCTGCCTTTTCCGCCAGTTTAATTTTTGTGTGTTAATTTGTTGTGCATATGGTTATATGGCTATGTGATTATTCTTCAATAATTGGTGGTGAAGTTTGAAAATGATAATTCTTATTTTTGGCATTTTAGAGATACTTTTCCAAGAAATCCGAATCTTAGCATTCTGCTCATTTCATCTTTATTATTTATCATTTTTTAATTCCATCGATCTATTCCAGAGATAATTGTTTCTCCTAGTGCATCACCAATTGTTGTAGCAAACAACAACCCCCCATTTTTCTTTTCAAGTCATAATAAGAATGGGTACCCTTTTGATTTTTCCTTGTCTTAATCCATTCAATAAAACAAGAAGGAAATTAAATTAATTGAACAAAAGGCCTTAAAAATGTCATTAAAATAAATTAAAGGAAGAGTATTCATAAAATGCTAAAACATGCTTAAAATAAACAAATTTCAGCACCGCTATATCGAACTTAATTTCTTAAACCTTATGAGATAAGCCTCACCGAGATCTACATGGCCTATTGCATGCTCCCTCTCGAACATCTTTCTATCAGAAATCTCATAAACGGTTTTTATTTTTTAATTGTCTCTGAGTTTTTGATACTATGTTCCTATCCAATAGTAGTCTCGGGCCTTCATTATTAGAATCACTACTTTGAATCCCCCTCTTATCTCAGAACCTTGGAACCTTGGGATATTGGAATTTTGTAATAATTTTTTAAATTTCTTCTTGATATTTCCTTTTGCCTCTTTCCATCTCAGAGCCTTGGCATCTCAGATCATCGCAATATCGTAAGTTAATTCAAATTTCCTCTGATACCTCTATCCGAAGATCTTATGTGGCATTCTTCATGTGGATAACCATCCCATCCATTTAAATGATTTAACTCTGTAATAATGGTCCTTGAATGAACAAAGGCTGCATTAACGAACATTTTTATTCTCTTGATTGGTTTAAAACATGTTTTAACACTACTTTTTGTTATTCCATTTTGAGCTCCCATAAAGCATTTTCTTGTTAGTTTCCATGTTTTCTTCCTCAAGGAAATCTTAGATCCCTAGTATATATAAGAAATGAAGAAAGAGACTAAGGCCAAGAAGAAGGTTTCATAACGATAACCCATAGGTCTGTACATTAAGGAAAATGATGAGAAGATCCCAGGAGTTGGATTATTATTTGATATGGTATGTACCAGAGACTCTGGGCAATCTTCTTGGGAAGTGATGTTGGATCCTGATAATACTAGTGATTACCACATTACTATTTTAGTTGCATCCCTTAGTAATATTGTTGTGCCCCTATTGTCCCAATCTTGTTATTATTGTGCCCCATAGAATCCCTCTATTGTTATTTTTGTGGCTTTATATTATTATTGTTAGGTAAGCTGGGTTATATTGTGATTCCTTAGACTCGTATATATAGAAAGGAGGTTTTGTCATTTGAATCATCCAAGAATTGTTCATTTATGTAATGTAAAGGAGGTTACCCCCTCGAAGAGGCTAAATTCTAAGGCGTTGATCTATCTTGTTCTATCTTTTCTTGAAGCTGGTTTCATAACAA
>APFE030167734.1:0-13535 GCA_000404065.3 Pinus taeda
ATTAGCAAAACTTACTTAATCATGCTTAAGAACACCTAATGTAATGATCTGGGTTGTTTTATGGTGAAAATGAGGCAAAAGATAAGGAAAGATAAGGGAAGATTGAGGAAAACGGTAGATAAGTAGGTGTAAAGTAGAGGCTCTACACATCTTTCAGTAGATGTCCTTCCTTCTTAGTGACTGTCTCAATAGCTTCCATGGTTATTTGCACTATGTCTATCATCATGGTGGATTCATGATCCTTTACTATGTTTTCAATTAACATAGTCTCAACAAAATGGAAAATTGTGTGTGGTAAATTACGTATTTATGTTACTTTTAATTTTATTCAACATTAAATTGTTTTGTTGATATCAAATGCCTTTTCCTTTTACTATTAGGTGATTTCACTATTTTATCATGGATCCAATTATTTGGAGTTCTCTTCCATTCGAATTTCTTGAACTTGTCTTGTTGTGGCTCCCTTTATCGATTGTGATAAAGTTTCACACTCTATGTAAAAAATGGAAGACTTCTTTGGAAAATCCTTCTATCGTTTTACGTTGCAATAATGTCTCCACGAACCAATTTGGATTTCTCGTTCGTTTCCTCAATAGTGAAGACAATTGTTTTGTTGCCCAATGCCTTAATCAGAATGGCCACATATATCAATTTCATTTGGGATTCATAGATTCAAGATACAGAGTACAATGTGTTGTTAGACCAATGGTGGTTTTATCCTTACCAAAGAATGCTCCCAAACACACAAATATTTTGTAGTGAATCCATTTACAAAGGCATTTAAAAACATAGGGCTAGTACGAATTGGAGACTTGGGGTTCTTTTCATTATTGGAAAATGTAAGCAGCAGAAAATATGATCGGGTTGTTATAAAACATATCTATGATGGAATGTAGTCTGAATTTTATGTTTGTAGTAGTCTTAATAGGGTATGGCAAAGGGTTTTTGTTCCATTTTGTGGCACTTCAACCCCCAAGAATGTAGTTTTTTATAAAAGTAAATTGTTTTGGTTGTGTCTTGACAATGAGTATGAAAATTGTCCTCGGTATGGGTATACAACCTACTGGTTTGATGTAATAAAAAATGTGTGGGGTTTTTCGTTTGTTCCAATTAGTGACATACATTGTATGTCGTTAGCAATATACATAAATAAGTTGATATGCATTGTCAATGATGGGTCCACTTCTGTAAGGTCAATTGAAGAATTAGATCATTTCCAATTTGGTCAAATGTGTTTTGAATGAAGAATTGACTACTTTGAAGATGATTGGGCTTTCAGATGGAAGTTGTTGCAAGAAATTTCTGCAGGTATAAATAGCAAATGTCCTGGCTATCTTCCATTCCAAATAGTCCATGGTCTGGTTCTTATGTGCAACTGCAGTGAACTTCCTTTCCTATTATATGGCATGGTAACTCACATATGTTTTCCAATAGATATTGATAATTCAACTAATGAGCAGATGTCTCAGTTTTGGTACCTAACACAAGAGGAATGCAATGATTTCATTGAGTATGGAGATGTTTTTGCAATTGTTGCCCGTATGGATCCTGTTGATGAGATTCCACCATTGGATATGGTGATGGATTCTTAGGATATTAGTATTCTTAGTTCTTATAAATATTTCCATTTTATATATTCTTTGTGGTTGTGGAAAATATTTCCATTTTTGCCTCTATACATACTATGTGTCTTTATGTTAATACTTTAAAATTATGTTTGTATCGATCTTTGTGATGTAGAATATTTAATATTGTTTCTGCTAAAGTTTTCTTTAGATGTAGATGTTTCTCGATGTTATGATTTTTTATTTGTTTGTGTAATTATAATTTCTATGATTTATGTTATACATTATATTTGTAATGGTTTTTGTCATTGATTCTCAAACAATGTTATATGTTTATGTTGATTTTATTGTTTATATTTATATTTGATAGTATATATAGTTCCAAATTTTTAGATTCTTGTGTTGCAATAGTGTGGGTTCCATTTTGATTATGATATGATACATTGAAATTTAGACTTCTGTTTTTGTTTAAGCCATTTGGAAGAATTCATTTGTTTTTTTTTTCCATTTTGAATTTTTTTGTTTTTGTTTATAGGCATTTGGAAAAAGCCTTATACATTTTCAAAATTTTATATGGTTCGAAAAAAATAAGATATACACTTTTTATGTTCCATGTTTATGATTGCATAATGAATAATTGTTATTCATTGTAGACACGTCATATAAAGGCACAAGCATGCATACAATAAAAAGAACTTTGTCATCACAATCACGTAAGAGGTCTAATGAAAGTCATCATTTGCAGTATCAACAAAATAAGGATGCGATAAATGAGCGTAGGAGAGCTACATATAAGAGAAAAACGAGTGAAACCACCCTTCAAAATGATTCTATAGTTCCTTGTAAGTATTGTAGTATGGATGATATAATGGAAAGAACATTTCCTGTTGATAGTTCATTACCAGGATATGCTCCTCCTCAGCATAATCTTGTTGTTTGATTCTCTTCTGAAAATGTTCATAACATTGGGGAAACATCTTTCAATCGGGAAGAATGCCATATCGATATTGTGCATGCAAATCTCCACACTAACCCTTCCGTGTGTCCAATTGCATGTTATGATGGCCAAAGGTTGAAAAAAAGCCATGGTGGAGGTAATGATGACATTTTGTGTGATGATTTGAATGATAGTTTACTTGGCCATTTGTTTGATAATTTGGATTCAACTGCTGGAAATAAAAGACATTCAAATCTTGCTTCTCAAAGTAATGTGGTCCCACCAAGAGGATCAGTCATCCCTGATAGCATTTCACGTGGCACAATGGAGGTAACACAATTATATTTTGGTTTTTACTGCAATAGTGGTTGTTCAGCTACATTGTAGACTAATGTAAATTTTCAGTGTTTTTGATTTGCTTTTCATTTTTTAAATTTCTAATTACTTAGAAATTGAATTTTACGGTGTCTTTTATTTTCTTTGAACAAGATAGAAGTCATTCCACTAGAGGCATATAAATTAACTTTGTAGATGTTACATCTACTAATGTTAGAAGTGAAGAGGAACTATCTCATAGCATTCATCTACATCGCCAAACAAATGTAAATGTTCAGTGCATTTGATATTTTTCTCATTTTCTCATTTACAGTTCCCTTAAAATTGTGTTTTGTAACATTTCATGGAGAAACCATGATGTCATCTCATTAGGTTGACCATTTGGAATCCAAAAGATCAAATCGTAAAATATTGTAGCTGTTCAATGTATTTGATTTATTTTGAATTTTTGAATCTTTCTTTTTTGGACATTTAGTTTTATAATGTATTTTATTTTTTTGAAACAAGAAACAACTCATTTGAATAGAGGCAAAGAAACTACATGCAAAAATGTTCCGTCCACTATTATTAGAATCCAAGAGAAATCATCTCATAAGCCTCATCCACATGAAGACACAAATGTAAATTTTGAATGCATTTGATTCTTTTTCACTTTCTTCATTTATAATTAGTTGGAAATTATTTTTTAAATTCTTTTATGACAAGGAGACCTTTACATACTCTCAGTTTCATGAAATGCACAACATAAATTTGGAAACACATTCTCATAGATCCATTCCACATGCTTCAAATTTGCGAAGGGAATCTCATGTTCTTGAAGATGAAGTAAATGTTAGAAGAGATTTTACTCATTGAAATGGGTTTCAACATCGTTCGACGAGTAGAGATCATATTCATTTTGATGAAAACATGATTTCAGTGCATAAAAGGTTTCGAGCAAAGATAGATAGCTTGTCAGTTGTCCAGATATGCGACATTTGCCAAGAATCATATCCCAGAATCCTTGTTGTGAGACATTCTGAAGGAGTTGTTTTCAGAAAATGTAAGAGTGAAAGAGGAGCCCAACGTTTTTGTTAGTATAATAACATGGATCTTGGTGAGCAACCTCATATTTTAAGAGTTCTTACTCAAGTTGAAGAAAGGATAATAGCACGTGTGAATCCCATTTTGCAAGTGACACATGCTCGAGGTGGGAAATATAATTATTGTGGTAATACAATTAGCTTTCCTCAAGATATTTCTACAATTGTATGAAGCCTTCCCTGATGTGTTGAAGATATTGACTTTCTAATTGTGAGAAGACATGGTGTTGAGTCTAAATATTCTGAATGTTATGTCAAAATATCTTGAGTGATGGATGCATTGCTTTTCAAAATCCAGCATGATCAGTACTATCGAGATGTTGTAATTGATTATGATTCAGTGAATGCTATGCCCGAAAGATCAACAGATGTCTCCTCTAGGCTTAAATTTGTTGATTTTCATATTGAAGAATCTGATATCAATGACACTAATAATGAAGAGTTTCATGTTGAGCATTTTCCCTCTCATCCTTCTCCCTTTCTTGCTCACATACCAAATGCACAAAGAGAAGTGGAAGAAATTAGAGAATTTCTTGATAATGTTCATTCTTCACATGTTCAAGACATGGATTGGCCCACTATTGGAACCTCTCTAGTGAATGAATATAATAAAGAGGGGTTGTTCGATATGGCGTTCCCTACATTGTTCCCCACTGGTGATGCTGATTGGTTGCAAGCACGTATTTGTAGTTTTGAAGTTCATGAGTATGCATTGCATCTTCTTACGTACTATGATCAGAGATTTCGAAGCCATGCTCGATTTCGATATCACTTATTAAACATGATAATGTGACATCAGAGCCAAGAAACTGTTGTAGTTTTTCAAAGAAACATTTACATGATCACTGACCTAAAACAGTTGAGGAGTTGCATCATCAACTATCTGATTTACTAGATAATAAGTTGGTTGAGCATCTTATGTGGTTTGGTTCTTCTCTGAGAGGTACAAGGGCATATTGGACTAAGTGTTGATCTGAATTTATGGAAATGATTACTCAGTTAGGATGTCCATCTTTATTTTTTTCTTTGAGTGCAGCTGACACAAAGTGGCCAGAGTTGCATAACCTCATGCCCATACATTCACATTCTCGTTCTTCAAATGAGCATCGTATGAAAATTGAGAATGTTATCCAGTACCCTCATATTGTTGCGGTATTTATGCACCATAGATTCAATATTTTTCGAGAGGAAGTTATCCAAAAATATCTTAAAGCTAAAGACCTTTGGTACAGGTTTGTGTTGAATTTTTTTTATACTTTTTCAACTTTTATTGTGATTCTATTTATATTATCTGTAGTAACTATATGTTCATTTATTTCAGATATGAGTGGAAACGCAGAGGTTCAACGCATATCCATGGTTTCCTATGGTTAGAAGGTGCTCCTAACATTGAAATACTTGATTGGTCAAATAGTTTTGATCTACAAATTGCAAAGGTGTTCTTCGACAAATATGTAACTACATGGAATTGGCGTGACATACATCATTGCAACATAATGGTTCCAAGAAGCCTCAATGATGACCATTTCCTGTTGAATATTGGTTAGATTTTCTCTTGTAATCCTCATAACGATTACGGAGAATTGTTGAACCATGTCCAAAGGCACACAAAGTGTACTGTGGATTCTTGTTTGCATAAAAAGGGCACTATTCTAACATGTTGATACAATGCTCCATGGGATCTTTGTGGTGAATCAAGATTGTTCATAGATGATCAAGGAAGAAAAAAATATGAGCCAGCAAGAAATGATGACAAGCTTAATGTACTTAACATTGACCTTCTAACAATGTGGCGTGCAAATGCTGATTGCTAGCCAGTGCTTTCTCACTATGCTGTGTTAAAATACATTGCTAAGTATGCATCGATAGCAGAAAAAATGTTTGAAATTTATCATCATATGTTAACTAGAATTTCAAATTCTATTGGCTATGAGGATCATGCTTTATGTGCATATAGAAAGTTTCTTGTAGAAACGATTGTTGACCATGACTTTGGAGCACAAGAAATATGCCATATGTTGCGTAAGCTACCTCTTGTTGTTTGTAGTTGAAAATTTGTTTCCTTAAATGTTGGAAGAAAGGTTTTTAGGAAAATATCAAGGGATGGCTTGCAATGTTCATCTGAGAATACTTTCATTCAACATTATCAGAAGAAAACTTTTTTCCTTGAACATCTATCTTTGATAGAAACAACAAGATCTTGGACATTTGATAGTAGGCATAAACAAGATCCATGGAAGCCTAGAGGTGTTCATGCTATTGTTCAGGTTTGGCCATGGTTTTATTCTATTCTTGGTGAGGCTTCAGAGGAAATTGAAACCTTTTTCTAGTCAGAATTGCTATTGTACAAGCCATTTCATGACATTTCTGCAAAAATTGGCCTTTCAGCTGAAATTATTATTGAAAGTTGGAGGAATTTTCGATATCGAGCATGGCATTTTGATCAACACCCATCAATTATAGAGAATATTGAAGATGAAGAACTTGGTGATTTTTCTAACCAGGAAATGAATGTTGAAGATGATTTTCAATAATGGTAGATTTTCTCTCATTTGGTTCCACCAAATGATGTGAATGTTTCTGATCTTCACACCCTTGGTCAAAGTGACTTTTATATATCCTTTGATTGGGAAAGTTCAACTATTTTTGATGATGTTGTAGAGGAAGCTACTAATTTTATAAGGAATGCAAAATCAGCAGGTGTTATTTTTGACCTTTCAAACAAAACATTTGCATCTTTAGATTCTTTGTCGGAAAAACAATGACTTTCTTTTGAAATTCTGTTAAGGCACTTTGATAAATATGAAATTCGTGAAGCTCTTCTTATGATTATTCAAGGCACTGCGGGCATTGGGAAGTCTTTCCTTATCCATTGTATTTTTTAAGCTCTTTGTAATTTGTCAAGTGATGGAAGAAGCCCTTTGCTTCTTCTTGCACCAACAGGAATAACTACTTTTAATATACATGCAAAAACAATACATTCAGCTCTAAAAATTCGAATTAAAGATATGCAGCCACTACAAGGGAAATCACTTGTAGTTTTCCAAGAAGAAATGTGACATGTTAGATATATATTGATTGATGAAATGAGATTTCTGGGATCAAGGTTGTTTATGCAATAGATGCTCGATTATGAGAAGCATTTCCAGAGAAAAAGAATTGTCCTTTTGGTGGGAGATCCATCATCCTTGTGGGTGACCTTGGCCAACTGCCTCCTATCAGAGATAAGCCTTTGTATGCAGGTAATACAACAGGGAAAGTCTTGTGGAACAAATTCAACATTGTTGTCACTCTTGACACAATCTTTCTCCAACAAGGGAATAATGAGAAACAATCTTGTTTTCGTAGAGTCCCCAATAACATAAGAAACGTAGAACGTGTTCTTGAAGATTGCGACTTTCTTATGTCTCGGGCTGATATGAGGTTGCATCCTATAGAAAGAGATTTATTTAATGCAGTAGTTCACATGTTTCCAACAAATAATCTGGTGTCCTTGCATAATAGGAAAATGTTAAAATCATTAAATTCTCCAATTGCACGATGTGTTGTTGAATATTCAAGGCGTTCAAAAGTCGATAGTGTTGATGATGATCAATTGGACCGTGAAGTTTTGTTGTGTCATTGTCAGCGTGTTATGTTGACATGTAATTTATGGGTTGAAGCTGGCTTGGGGAATGGTGCACTTGGTTTTGTTAAGGATATATTCTATCCACCTACCTCTAAGCCACCTCGACTTCCAATGTTCACAACTGTTGTTTTTGATAAGTATGTTGGTGTTCCATTTGATGCAAGCAATCCAAACATTTTCCCTATCACCACAGTGATAATAGGAAATCAAAAACAAATTACTTTGAAGATGGCATGGGCTCTTACAATCCACAAGTCACAGGGATTGACTTTAGAACAAGTGTCAGTTGATATTGGGAATAAAGAGTAGCAAGGCCTTACCTTCACAACCATATCAAGAGTGAAATCAATAGATGGTTTACGCATTGCACCGCCTTTTTCTTTCCAACGTTCGGCCAAGATGAAAGATAGTGCATATGTTACAATTAGGAACGAGGAAGAGGAGTGATTGAAGTCCATATCATTATGAAATACAACTAATAACATTGTGACCTTCTTTATAGTTTTGAACTTCAATTTTGTAGTGTATTATTTGATATAGACAAAACAAAAAATATATGTTAAGACTCAATGTTGTTTCTATGGTTGCAATGTTGGTTAAATTCATGTATTCATATCAATGTATTTATGGCTTAAATTTTATTTTTGTCTCACCATGAAAATAAATAATAATCACTTGGGTTTATTATTCCTTTGGGTTTATTATATCAATCCCTTGGGTTTATAATATTAGTCCCTTTTGTTTAATAGCATTCCCTTTCTTTCATAATCCCTTGGGGTTTTAGTATTAATCCCTTGGGTTTATAATATCAATCGCTTGGGTTTATTATGCTTGAGTCAAACATGGTTTATTATGATGTTGAGCATGGCCCAACATGGAATTGTCATAAGGATTGTCTCAATATGAAAATCAATGATGGTCCATCATGTTTATTTCAATGTTTATAATATTTGTCTTAGGGTTTATATATGTTGGGTTTATAATATTGGTCCCTTCAGTTTAATATTGTTCCCTTCGGTTCATAACCCCTTGGGTTTTTAGTAGTAATCCCTTCGTTTTATTATTCCTTTTGGTTTCTCATATTAATCCCTTGGGTTTACTATTCCCTTAAGTTTATAATATCGATCATGGTAAATCATTGTCAATCATAGCCAACCATGGTCAACCATGCCTGAATGTCACATTGTCACAAGGATTTTCTAACCGTGAAGATAAATGATGTTTATTTTACTGTTTGTAATATTTATATTTGGGTTTACGAATGTTGGGTTTATAATATTAGTTCCTTGGGTTTAATATTATTCCATTTGTTCATAATCCCTTGGGTTTTAGTATTAATCCCTTGGGTTTATAATATCAATGCCTTGGGTTGATTATTACCTCATGTTTATCATATCAATCATGGTCAACCATGGTTGAATGTCACATTGTCACAAGGATTGTCTCACCATGAATAAATCATGTTTATTTTAGTCTTTGTAATATTTATATTTGGGTTTACAAATGTTGGGTTTATAATATCGATCATCGTAAACCATTGTGAATCATAGCCAACCATGGTCAACCATGCTTGAAAGTCACACTGTCACAAGGATTTTCTAACCATGAAGATAAAAGATGTTTATTTTGCTGTTTGTAATATTTATATTTGGGTTTTCCGAATGTTGGGTTTATAATATTAGTCCCTTCAGTTTAATATTATTCCCTTGGGTTTATAATAATCCCTGAGGTTTATTATTCCTTTGGGTTTATTATATCAATCCCTTGGGTTTATTATTCCCTTGGGTTTATAATATTAGACCCTTTTGTTTAATAGTATTCCCTTTTGGTTCATAATTCCTTGGGTTTATAACATCAATTTCTTGCGTTTATTATTCCTTTGGGTTTCTCATATTAATCCCTTGGGTTTATAATATCAATCATGGTAAACCATTGTCAATCATAGCCAACCATGCTTGAATGTCACATTGTCACAAGCATTGTCTAACCATGAAAATAAATAATAATCCCTTGGGTTTATTATTCCTTTGGGTTTATTATATCAATCCCTTGGGTTTATGAATATTGGGTTTATAATATTAGTTCCATGGGTTTATTATTCCTGAGTCAAACATGGTTTATTATAATGTCGACCATGGTCCAACATGGAATTGTGATAGGAATTGTCTCAATATGTAAATCAATGATGGTCGATCATGTTTATTTTAATGTTTATAATATTTTTATTAGGCTTTATATATGTTGGATTTATAATATTAATCCATTGGATTTAATATTGTTCCCTTGGGGTCTTAGTATTAATCACTTCGTTTTATTATTCCTTTGGGTTTCTCTTATTAATACCTTGGGTTTATTATTCCCTTAGATTTATAATATCGATCATGGTAAACCATTTTCAATCATAGCCAACCGTGCTTGAATGTCACATTGTGACAAGGATTGTGCCACCATGAAAATAAATAATAATCCCTTGGGTTTATTGTTCCTTTGGGTTTATTATTCGCTTGGGTTTATATTGTCAGTCCCTTTTGTTTAATAGTGTCCCCTTTGGTTCATAATCCCTTAGGGTTTTTGTATTAATCCCTTGGGTTTATAATATCAATTGCTTGGGTTTATTATTCCTGAGTCAAACATGGTTTATTATGATGGAGACCATGGTCCAACATGGAATTGTCATAAGGATTGTCTAGATATCAATAATTCCTTGGGTTCATAATCCCTTGACCTTTTTGTGTTAATCCCTTGTGTTTATTATTCCATTGGGTTTATTATATCAATCCCTTGGGTTCATTATTCCCTTAGGTTTATATTATTAGTCCCTTTTGTTTAATAATATTGCCTTAGGTTCATAATCCCTTGGGGTTTCAGTATTAATCCATTGTGTTTATAATATCAATCACTTGGGTTTGTTATTCCCGAGTCATACATGGAATTGTGATAGGAATTGTCTCAATATGTAAATCAATGATGGTCGATCATGTTTATTTTAATGTTTATAATATTTTTCTTAGGGTTTATATACATTGAGTTTATAATATTAGTCCCTTGGATTTAATATTATTTCCTTGGGTTCATAATCCCTTGAGGTCTTAGTATTAATCCCTTTGTTTAATTATTCCTTTGGGTTTCTCATATTAATGTCTTGGGTTTATTATTCCCTAAGGTTTATAATATCGATCATGGTAAACCATTGTCAATCATATCCAACCATGCTTGAATGTCACATTGTGACAAGGATTGTGTCACCATGAAAGTAAATAATAATCCCTTGGGTTTATTGTTCCTTTGGGTTATTATATCAATTCCTTGGGTTTATATTATTAGTCCCTTTTGTTTAATAGTATTCCCTTTGATTCATAATTCCTTGGGGTTCTACCATTAATTCCTTGGGTTTATAATATCAATCACTTGGGTTTATTATTCGTGAGTCAAACATGGTTTATTATGATGTCGACCATGGTCCAACATGGAATTGTCATAAGGATTGTCTCGATATGAATAATTCATTGGGTTCATAATCCCTTGAGGTTTTTTGTTGTTAATCTGTTGGGTTTATTATTCCTTTAGCTTTATTATATCAATCACTTGGGTTCATTATTCCCTTGAGTTTATATTATGAGTCCCTTTTGTTTAATAATCTTGCCTTAGGTTCATAATCCCTTGGGGTTTTAGTATTAATCCCTTGGGCTTATAATATCAATCGCTTGGGTTTATTATTCCCGAGTCAAACATGGTTTATTATAATGTCAACAATGGCCCAACATGGAATTGTGATAGGAATTGTCTGAATATGTCAATCAATGATGGTTGATCATGCGTATTTTAATGTTCATAATATTAGTCCCTTGGATTTAATATTATTCCCTTGGGTTCATAATCCCTTGGGGTATTAGTATTAATCCCTTCATTTTATTATTCCTTTGGGTTTTTCATATTAATCCCTTGGGTTTATTATTCCCTTTGGTTTATAATATCGATCATGGTAAACCATTGTCAATCATAGCCAACCATGCTTGAATGTCACATTGTGACAAGGATTGTCTCACCATGAAAATAAATAATAATCCCTTGGGTTTATTATTCCTTTCGGTTTATTATATCAATCCCTTGGGTTTGATATTTCTTTCAAAAAAAATGTTTAAATAACTCTCTTTCTGATCGTATGGAAATTGTGCTTAAGACATTAACAAATATCATTTTCTATCACTTATTTGTCACTTAAATATACGTTGTGTCTTTAAATGAAGGACCTGGAAACTTGGTCTTTAATGCTTAGTACATATATGACCAGAACATCTCATACCATCACAATTGCAATTGCAATCAGCGCTTTATGCACCCTTAATAATATTGGATTTATATATAAATCCTTTGTATCTTCTCTTTTGAAAATATAACATAAAATGTGCTTTTCCCATTTTTAATACTATTAGCATGACTATCGAGGCATACACCTCATAGCAATTGGCAATCGGTGTTTCCCCATATATATACATTATATCGTTGATATGACCGACCCGCCATAGTCATGAAACGTAATACATAGGCTTTTAGGTCCTTCTTACCCATATCGCAATTGGCAATCATTTCTATTATAATCTCTTTATAATTGAAATATATAAAATACATAATCATAAAAAGACTTTTCGACATGGCAGACCTAACAAGACTTACAACCATAATGAATATACCTTTGGGTCTGGCCCGCGATCGCAAATCACAATCGCTGATCATTGAATGCACGAACATATGTATTCAACGTTTTACGAAGCTGTCGGGCTGTTAAAACATAACGTAAATATGTTTTGGGTCCAGCTTACCCATATCGCAATCTCCAATCATTAAATGCACCAACATACATATTCAGCACCTTGCAGACCCAATAGGCTTTTAAACATAACGTAAATATGTTTCGGGTTCGCCACGATTAATCGGAATCGAGAATCTTTATATATGTATATACATATAACTGCATACCCGCCAGGACTTTACAAGAAAATATAAATGTGTTTCGGGTCCACATTACTCATCGCAATCAGGAATTGGTGATTCCTGTGGTAATAACTTGCCCGTTGCACTTTTGTGATTGTGATTTATTTGCATTATATATATATATATATATATTATAATTATTATATATATATATAATATATATATATATAATATATTATATATATATATATATATAAATATATATATATATATATATAAGGGGACCAATCCATATAACTTCTTATATTATGAGTTGATTTAATTCTTGCTTATATCGGGGTCAATTCTTTTACACCTATTTCTTTTGCCATTTCAATGTATAATAAACAAAATACTTCATTTCCCTTAGACTCTACAGATGTAAAAAACATGAGAGAGCTTCATTAAGGATCAACCCCTACAATTATTTTTATACCTCCGCTAGTGATATAATTGATAAATAAACTTAAATAGCAGCGCGATAGTGATTGAACTAATTCATTGAATTCACGTAAGGAAATAAGACAAAAACATCCACTCTTGATAAAACAAATATTTATAAGTACAAAAAATATAGACTCCTAATAATATTTGAAAAACATACATATATATCAACAATAGCAAATTTTGAAAGACATGTTCATTCACATAAGGAAATAAGACAAAAACAACCACTCTTGATAAAAAAAAATATTTAGAAGTACAGAAGTGCAACTTCCCAAGTCAAGTTTTATAGAAATTGAGGACCCTTTCTAAATACATGAAAGGGTCTTTAAATAATAGAAATAAAAAATAACTATCAATAAAAATCGCTATGTGTTGTTAAAACTGTAAACATGAAAATCTAAGATTTGCTATATAAAAATAGCAGTGCGATAGCGATTGGACTAATTCATTGAATCTACTTCCTTTCTTATGCTTGCAGTTGAAAAATTGCGAGAATTCGCTCGACTTCCGGAGGATGGCTCATCCTGGAATGTAGCTGCGTTGTGTAGGTGGCATCAGAGAGTTTAGGA
>APFE030167734.1:14127-43414 GCA_000404065.3 Pinus taeda
ATAGTTATTAATAATCCTAAATACTAATAATAATTAACCCTATGTATAGAAACCCTAAGATAAATATTAAAAATACTAAAGCTTAAGAATAATAATAATAATAATAATGGGTTTACTCACGCACACGCTTGCTCCCGCCGTCGCCTACACCCTAGATTTTGAATCCCTCGGCCCCTCGGCATGGCCCCTCTGGAGGCTCCACCAGAGGAGGCAGTTCTTGAGTAATCATTCTCTGACCTGGTCCGATCTTTACCTCCAAAGCGAACTCGCCCCACAATTTCAAAGTTTTTGAAAAATCTTGATGGGTTTCAAGAAGTTTCTTTACCTCCAACCTTACCCCGTATGGCTACCCTTGTCTTGGTAGAAAGAGGTCTTATTGGACAATTTAGAAGGCTCTGGCCCTCTTCAAAAATAGTGTAGAGGTGGGTGGAAAGGAACTAGTCAAACAAAACTCAGGGGAAAATCTCTATCAGATTTTGTGGGAAAGGATACTTTACATTTCATTTTGAAACAAAGGAAGATAAGGACTTGATCTCTCATAATGAGCCTTACTTCATGGACTCCAGAGGACTATACTTCAATAAATGGACACCAGACTTTGATCCGGAGCTGGACATTCCTAGTGTTGTGCTTGTTTGGTTTTGACTTCCTCACCTCCCCCTGCACTATGGGGGAGATGAATTAGTGCGTACTATTGGGAATGTTGTTGGGAAATACATTGATCGGAGCGAACCTAAAGAAAACATGCAGGCCTATGGTCACATCTATGTAGAAGTTGATTTGGGAAAAGGCCTGCCAAAAGCCATCAAGCTCAAGGTTGACGACTGGACTCACATTGAGTAGCTTGTCTATGAGAAAATCCCCTTCAAGTGCAAGGTATGTCACGAATATCGTCACTTTGCCAATTGATGCACTAAACTTCTTAATGTTGAAAACTCTCCACAAGAAGAGCAATGGGAAACAGTTAAAAAAAAAGGCAACCCCTAATCCTAACCCATCTCATGAAGTTGGGCCTTCCTCTTGTCCTCCCCCAATCCCCCACCCTCATCTCCTCCTCCCTATTCATCCCACCCTCCCCTTTTCCTCAACCGCTAGCTTGGTCCCCTTTCCTCCTGTCCCTCCTCCAACCCCTTTCACATCCTCTCTCCTCGTGAGGATCCCCCTACTCCAGTGATTCAATCTGTCCCTCCGGACTCTTCCTTCCCCTGAGTATCTCCTCATCCCTCCCATCTGATCCCCCCCTCTTAGAATCATTAGAAGTAATTCTAAGGAGCATGGTTCCACCCATGACAACTAAAAGAATCCCGGAAGAAAATCTGCCAAACAACACAGAGATGAAAACATGCAAAAAGATATAACATTGGGTCTTCAGAACCCCATAGAATCCTATATACAAGGGAAAATAGATAAGGACTTAGTAAACAAGGACCAGGGAGGAAGAACAACTCCTTGCATCCCTCATCTGAAATGATGAAAGTACTCTCTTGGAACAAGAGGGGATTAGGGCACCCCTCCAAATCAAATGCCTTAAAAGATCTAATTCATCAAGAAAGACCAAAGATTGTTTTAATTCAAGAAACAAAATAGGCACAGTTAGAAATGAATAAAATTATTGAACAACATAAGCAATACAAAGGACGTGTGTGTGATTCTAGAGGGGCTTCAGGAGGAATCGCTATGTTCTAGCATCAAGACAAATGGAACAATACAATAGAAATAGTAGAGTAGCATTGGATAAAGATTTTACTAAAGAACAACATGAGCAATCAACAACTTGTCATCTACAATGTTTATGTTCTGAATCACTATAGAGACAAGGAAGCTTGTTGGAATTCCCTCAGCAACAATATAGTGGAGGAAGATAACATCAACATAATTTTAGGTCGAGACTTAAATCTCATCTTGCATGCTAATGAAAAACGTCGAGGCAGCTTTACTCCTGATCCTTTTAGAAATCAGCTGGAGAATGTAATGCAGCTTGGAGATCTTGTTGATATAATCCCAAAGAATCATAAATTCACTTGGAGCAATCGCAAGTTGGGGAGAGCAATATTATGGAAAGGCTTGATCGAATCCTGGTAAATGTGTCCCTGCTCTCCACTTTTACAACTATCTATGCTTCTATTCTAACCTTTGCTGCTTCAGATCATTACACCACTACTTTAACCCTTGAATCCCATTGCCCCCTGGGCCATATCCCCTTTAAATAGAACACTTTATGAAATGACATTGCAACAAAAAAAGATCTAATCCAACAAACTTGGTGTCAACATGTTGAAGGCTCACCAAGTTTCATATGGGAAAGAAAACTCAAGAACATAAAGAATGCACTCAAGGATTGGGCAAAAACTCAGTATAAAGAATCAGAAGCAAAGAAACGAGATGTAAAATCTAAAATCGAAGATTTACATCATGCAATGGAAAACCAAGAGTACCTTCAGGTAGGGAAAAACCAGGAAGAAAATCTCTATAGTCAATTATATAGTATCAGAAGAGAAGAGGAAGAAAAATGGCAAATAAAATCAAGGCAGGTTTCGTTGAAAAGCGGGGATAGGAATATGGCCTTCTTCCACAAGCAAGCAATAGTTAGACAGATCAGGAACAACATAACAACTATCGCAGATAACACAGGCATTCAGCACAACGATTGAGTTGCTATCAAAAAAGCGGCTTCAGAACACTTCAAACAGCTCCTATTCGAAAAAGGGGAAGAAGAAAACTATGTTGATCTCTTACAACATATGTCAAATAATATCACAACAGAAATAAATGAAAGACTAATCAAAGAGATAAGGGAAGAAGAAATCAAGGGAGACATCTGGGGCCTCTAGCCTGACAAAGCTCCAGGACCGGATGGCTTCCCAATCTGCTTCTATAGGGAGCACTGAGAAACTATCAAAAAGGATCTCATCAAATATTTCAAATGGATGCAGAGGAAAAATAAAATGGGTGGTTACACAAATTAAACCCATCTAGCTCTCATCCCCAAAGAGAACTGTCTTTCTAATTTTTCACGTTTCCATCCCATATCCCTTTGCAATTCTTCTTATACAATCTTCACAAAAATCCTTGCTTCTCATCTCAAGCCTCTCTTTCCAATGCTAATTTCCAAAAATCAGAGCGACTTCATGATAAATACACAAGTCTCGAACTCCATCCTATTAGTTCAGGAAGCCATCCACTCAAGCCACTCTAGGAACGAAAAGGGTTTCATCCTGAAATTAGACTTGGAAAATGCTTTTGACAGGGTCTGACACTCCTTTCTATTTGCTACTCTTCAAAAAATGGGCTTCGCTTCTTCATTTATCGACCTCATAAGAGCTTGTACCTTTGGACCTTGGATCGGCCCCCTTGTCAATGGTAGGCCTGGCCATGCCTTTCAATCTTCAAGAGGATTGAGGAAAGTTTGTCCTCTTTCACCCTATTCATTTATCTTAATGGTTGAATCCTTCATTTGCGCCTTTGACCATAAGTGGCAGGCCTGTCTCATTACCGGAATCAAATTTGAAGAGGAAGTTAAAAACATTAATCACTCCCAATTTGATGATGATACCCTGTAGATAGGAGGGGTGTCTATAATAATAGCTCAAAGATTCAAAACTCTCTTAGATAAATTTATGAGATATTCTGGGGGAATGATAAATCACCTCAAAAGCTGCATTTATGGTTGGAATGCTTCAACTCAAACACTCCAAAACATATCTAACCTCTTTGGGGTGTTGTGCAAGTTAAATTGGGATGACTTCAGCTACTTGGGAATGCCAGTGAGCATGGGACGTGATAGAGCTGAAATATGGGAAACAACTCTAGACAAATTGAAAAGAAATGTTCAGAAGTGGGGATCAACCTAGCTTAACCCAGTTGGTCGATTGGTTCTCCTTAAATCAGGCCTTTCTTCTCTTCCACTATATCAGTTCTCCCTAGTTCAGGAACCAGCCTCATTTCACCACAAAATGGAAAGTATTCTCAGATATTATTCAAAGCCAGGAAAAAGGAGGGCTTGGAATTAGATCTCCAATGCTCACAAACTTAGCCTTTGGTGGCAAGATAGTTTGGAGATTACTAGAGGATTAGCAAGCTTGGTGGAATAAAATCATTGAGGCCAAATATCTCAACAACCCAAGGTAACAACTCCTAACAAGTGAAATACCTGTCAGAAGCAGCACAAACGTCTGGAAACTTTGCAAAAAAACCATCTCCTTTATGGCACAAAATGTCTCAAAGGTCCCCAAAGGTGGCAGCAAAATCAACATTAGAGCCAATAAGATTATGGGAAACCAAGAAATCAGTAGTCGTCTAGGTATGGAACCAATTCTCCTCTTTCTTCAAAGTAAAGGAATATGTCACTTAGATCAAATTTCTCAATGGGATATAAATACTCAGTGCTGGAAGGGATGGAGCTTCCCTCCCATCCTGGATAATCTCAAAGAGAACTTCAACAATTTTCAAATTCATCTTCACAACATCGTGCCTATAATTAAAACTGGCAATCATGGATTCCGATGGGATCTCACGGGCTCCAGCTACTCAATACAAACAGGTTATCATTATTTGTGTAATAGGGACACCCCGACTCCTCCATGGATGTATTGGAAAGCAGTTTGGAAATCTGAAGCCATTCCTAAAGTAAAATTCTTCATGTGGACCCTCTTAAAAGAGAATACGCTCCCCTCAGAAAATTTGCAAAAGAGAGGTATTGTTGGACCCTCCCGATGCCCAAATTGTCAAGAGGCAAAACAGACTATTCAACATCTTTTCATCTTTTGCACCTTTGCTATCTCTTGCTGGAAAAGCATTGCTCAAAACGACACTTTCACCTGGAATCCACAACACTCCATTGATGAAGTCTTAAGCAACTGGAAGAAAAGATATCCCTAGCAACCCAAGAAAAACAACATTGCCAAGAGGGTGTGGGATGCCCTCCCATATGTTCTCTTATGGAAAATCTAGATTGCCAAGAACCGTAAGGTTTTGAAAGATGAGGGAACCTTAACTAGACAACTTTGTAGTAAGGCTAAAAGCCTTGCGATAGAAACCATTGCTGCCAAAAGTATAAAGAAAATCAATATGGCCAGCCTCTGTATCAAAGAGAGAGACTTCATCAGGAACCTGATGGACAAGAGAAATATCCTCCCATCAACAAACACCTATAGTAATGTAATCAACACCCTCAGCCACAATTAGAAAATAAGATTAAAGCAGGATGAATTTAATGAATGGCTTTGCAACAACAACTCCTATACCCTTTTCTTTGATGGTGCCTCCAAGTCAAATCTGAGAGTTGCGGGGGCAGGGGGAGTTATCTATACTCCTAATGGAAAACCCTTAGTCACCTTTGAGTGGGGACTGTGAAATCTTTCAAATAATAGAGCAGAGGTTCTAGCACTCTACCAAGGCTTACACTAAATTCAAATCCATGGAATCAGGAAAGCATTGATATTCAGATACTTCGCTATTAATATAAGTCTTATGAATAGTAAGCGCAAAGCCTCCAACATATTCATACAACAAATCATTAGCATATGTCAAACCATGATCAATCAAACTTGGGAGCTAAAATCTTTCCATATTCTTTGCAACTTAAATTGAGCAGCAGACAAACTCGCCAGTCAAGCATATATCCGAACTAAAGGAAATATTCTCTGCAACAATGAGGATCTTTTTCAACATCTACCCTGATATTCCTCATGATTCGTGACAATCCTATTGAGCTTGATACTTGCCGAAATTTCAAGGTGCACCCTGACAAAATCCATTGTAATCCCAATGTGGCTAACTCTCTGCCACCGAAAATCTTACCTCCCAATCCCACAGTCTTCACAACTACTTCGATATTTGGTCGCTCATGTGAAATCCATGAATCCACTACCTCTTACCATGTGACTCTGTCCTCCCTCTCTTGTAACTTGCTCGCCATAAATACCAGGGCACCTCATCTTGAGGCCTTCATCTCTACTAGTGATTTTTCCGCTGCTGCTATGCTCTTTTTCGATCACAACTACTCCTCAGTACTATCTGCTTGTGCCAGTACCCCCCGTAATCCTTCTTATTCCTCTGTAAATTTTCTGACTCCTCTTCATAGCTCCTCCCTTGTTCCTCTAGTTGCTTCTGCCCCTTTTGTGTTTTTTTGGCCTTCGTTCCCTTTCATGCCTTCTCTATTCAATTCAGCGCTCCCTTTCGTGCTAGAACTGCTAAGGGCCGGTTCAATCTTTCTCTATTCTCAGGTAGCCTATTCATTTGCTCCTCCAGCTAGCTCTCCCTACTCTAGAAGCTCTCAACGTCCTTTTCCCAGTTCCCTGATCACCCATCTTCCCCCTACTCTGTTCTACAGATCTTCTGCCCTCAATCTCTTGTTACGGTTGCAACAACTACTTCCTGGCGCAGTAATTTTCTAGTGCATCATCAGAACAGAGCCAAAGCTTCTCAAGTGGCTCATAATGAGGACTGCCTACACAGCCGAGATCTCTAGGAAGAACTGGAACAACTCAGAGTGCATCAGCGAGTTTTGAATGAAAAGATTAATTCTTCCACTCGGATAATCAATGCAAATTATGAAGCAGACTTAAATCTCTTTCTCCATCGTATCTCTTCCCTGCAAGAACAATTCAATACCTTATCCAACATCTGCTCTCATATTCAAGAATCTATTGATATCCTTAAATATATGATGGAGAAACTCAATGCTCTAAGCATTAGCTATGCCAACATCAAAATCGTTGATCAGTAAAGCAAGCCATAAGAATCTACTGCGTGATAGATTAGTCACATAAATATATATTAGAATGTTTGTAAAGTGTGTCTACTCCTTTTCCAGTTCGTTAGAATCTACTCTTGTGTTAGTTTCTTTCAAGTTAGAGAATTCAGTAAATTATCATAATGTTGTAATGTAGTCCAACTGCAAGCTCAACCTTCGAGCTCCACTCATGTATCTCTAGAGCTTAGCATCCCAAACATTTTTGAAATATAAACTGCAGCCGAACTTGTTAAATAATAATAATAATAATAATAATAATAATAATAATATGACTGATTTAATTATTATATAATATTAATATAATAATCATAAATATATAGAATACATTGCTATTATTTTATAGTTTTAATTATCATAAATAATTGGTCTTTATTGTTCTCATTATAATAATAGTGACTACATTTATATTATAATAATAATTATATTTGTATATATTATAATGGTATTATATAATAATATAATATTATGATCAAATATTTTGTTATTATCATATTATTATATTATTATTGTCGTTATTTTTTTTTATAATTTTATATTATTAGGTTGTTTAAATAATATATAAATACTAATATATATATATATATATATTATATATTTTATATATATATATATTATATATATTATATATATATATTATATATGTGTATATATATATATATATATATATATATTATATATTATATATATATATATAATATATATATTTATATATTGTATTATATATATATAATATAATATATATTTATATAATATATTATATTATATATATATATAATATATATATATATATATGCTGAGTAAAGTCTATTCTATTGATATTAAAAAATAAAAATATATGTAGAGAGAGGATTTAACCTCTGAGAGAGCTTGGAGCATCTCTCTATCAAAAAAATTGCTAAGCTGATTGTTCCTTCTGCTCTTACAGCTTTAAAACATAACTTGTAGGCCTAGAGCAGAACTAAAAAGAAGCTAAACACCAGATTACAAAGTAACAGTAGGATAATAGCTGGGATTTTAGCCAAAAAAACTCAAAAATTCTTGCCTCTGGTTGGCCGCAAGCTGGGTATCACCTTGCCCATCAACGTAGTACTGAGTTAAAAATAACTGGAGAATCAAAATGCAGAGTGACTGCCTTGAAGCCTTGAACACGGTGCTGACTTTTACTTCTCCTCGTCCGAGTCCCACTCCCAAGTGACTATCACGCCATCCTCCACATCCGTTGGCTTTACACCTGAGGGGAGCCTGAGATGCAAAATATTGGAGTATGTGTTATCTGGCCATGGCTTGGGCTTCATCTTACTTGACTGAGCCGAGACCTGCGGAGTTTCGGCGATTCCTTGAGACTTCTCTTTCATCCCCGCTGCAGGAGGATTAATATCTTGTTCCTCTAACTGACTCTGTACCGAATTGACCATAGGAGAGAGAGACTTGTCCTTTGAATCACACTCAGCACTGATAAGATCCTCCTCCTACGACGAACTGACCAGAGGAGTGGGAGAGTGTTCCTTTGAAGATGGTTCCGGGCTGACTTGTTCCTCCTCCTCTTCTGAGAAAATGACAGTAACCATAGCGGTGACAAGCGGCTTGTTCAGCCGGCTTTTGAAACAAAACTTGGCTGTCTGCACGGAGTTCTTTATCGAAGAGCCAGACTCTTCAGAGGCTTGGGAGGGTGGATAGGCCATAGCGTGCGGAGAAATGCGTTCAGGAGTCGGACTACCTCGTCCTCCCGACCCTCCCCTAAGACCCGAATTACAACCTCTCCTGGGAGTTGCTCTGAGGCGGGGAGCCATATACACTGGATTCTACCTGATATACCCACTCGAAGATGGAGAATGAAGGAGAAAAGGCAGAGAATTGGCAGTATGCCAGACCGAGGACCAGTCCGAGGGAAGAAGGACCCCAATTGCAAGCCTACCAGCAACCAAATTCGCCACCCAATTGTGCTTATTTACCCCGATAGGAACCCCTTCCCTCCCCGAGGCCGCTGCAACAGGATTACCCACCCAGGAGAGCCTGGTATCTGATTCAAGACGCCAAACTTCAATTATGTAAACAAAAAGGGAGTGCGATGCATTTACCTTCCTCAACCAAGAGCGAGGCCAGGGTGGCTTCTCCTGAGGGCACAACAGCTTCCCTCGCGAGCTAGACCACCATGAATCTCCCCTGCAACTGACCTTGAGCTTGTGCCAAGCCTCAGATGGGTCTTCCTCTGTGGATTTACTCTCCTCTGATCGCCATAAAAACACCAAAGTGACTGCCATCATTCCCTGGCTTGTCAATCCAACCTCCTCCGTCTGCGTACTTGGGGAGTGCAGCGAAATTAATATGCAGTGAATGCCTTTCACCTCACCTTACAGGCTATGAACCCGAGACTCGTCCTCCGCCACCTGCCCGCCGCTATCTGCGCGTGGCTTCATCTCAGATAGCATTAAAGACTAATGAAATGACCCGCATCCGGGTGTGATTCTTCCCTTGCTTGCATATCTCTTGATAATATGGATTGAAAGGTGGAAATTTCTGTCTCTGAGGCTATGCCTTGTAAAGGCCCTTCAAAGAACTCCTTTCCTCTGTCCACTTCTAAATTAGCAAGAAAATCTGCCAATTTGTTTGCTTCTCTTTTGATATGCTTGAAGGATATATCCGAGTTATTGCCTAGCCATTGTTGAAGACACTCAAGTCTGGTGCCCATTCTCCAACTGTTGCTTACCTTCTGAACTGCTGAGCCCTGTTGTAGTTTTGAGGCTATATTGATGATGATTTGAGAGTCCCCTTCCACTATGAGAGGTATAAGTTGATGTACCTATGCTAGATTAAGTCCTTGCCATATCCCTTCCAGTTCTGCAGCATTATTAGTGTTCCAACCTATTGTGCCAAAGAAGGTGATGAGAGGGTTACCCTGATGGTTTCTTATTATTCGACCATAGCCTGTGCTTACAGGATTCCCTTTCGATGCCACATCAAAGTTGAGTTGGAAGACATTAATGGGTGGAGGTATCCAGCATGTAGAGGAATCTTGAGGCTTGGATGAATTTTCTTTGGAGGAATTCGAATTTTGTAATTGGATCTGCCAGTTGCTCCATATAGCTTGTTCCTGTGTAGTAGATGGAAAATCCTCTTGTCACTAGCCTTTAATAGATAGAGTTTCTTGAATGTTTTTATGCATCATTTTCCATACCTGCTCCATTGTCATTGCTTGGTTTTTAAATATCCGTCGATTTCGTTCCTTCCATATATTCCACATCAAAAGCCCCGGTATAATTTTCCAGAGAGTGTTTAGAATGCCACTCTGATATGGCTTCTGGGCCCAGCTGCGGAGAGTGCTCTTTAGGTACTCCATCACTCGACCTTCCTTCCGACAACAGAAAGTAACCTTTTCCCATAGTTGTCTTCCTAGCGGGCAAGTTTGCATAAGGTGCAAAGCCGACTCCTTTGCCTGTTTGCAATTGAGGCAAATTGATCGACCAACAAAGTTCCTTTTCCTGAGATTATCCCAGGTGAGGACTTTATTATGTGCCAGGAGCCATAGAAAAGTAGAAACCTTCGACCATATGGGCGGGCTCCATATTTTGTCCCATAGTTTGTCTTTAATTGCTCTATCTTTTATGATCAGTATGTAACCCTCTTTGGTTGTGAAAGTGCCCTTTTCTTCATATCCCCATCTGAGCACATCCCTGCCTGCCATCTTTGGAATTTTTCTTTTTTGAAGTTCCGCTGATAAAGAGAGTTGTGTCCGCTCCGGGCTTGTCGGTAAGATAGTGCGCGCTTCAAGCCACTCCCTGTGATCTTGTTCATTATGCGGTTTCTAGTATTGGCTTACTTTATCCAGCTGGTTTAGATCTCGATCTGGTATGCCCTGTATTATACTTTGGAGGTTTGGGAGCTGCTACCATGAGTCTCCCCAGAACCTAGCTGTACATCCATCTCGCAGCTCCCAAAAACTGTGCTGTTGAATTATCTCTTTGTGTTTGATGGCTGAGTTCCATATTACCGAGCCTTTGCTAACCTCGGACATTCTGAGACGCTCCTCCAGGGGAAAGTTTCTGGCGTATTTCGCTGTCCATAGGGTGGCCCAAGGTGTGCCAGGATTGGAAAGCCATTTCCACCATATTTTTGCTCCCATTATTATGTTGCTGTGTTCTAGATCTCTTAAGCCAATACCTCCTGCATTTTTTGGGAGACCGGCTTTCTCCCAGTTAACCAGGGCCCATTTTCGATTTGGTCCTGAGCTGCCCCAGAGGAAATTGCGTTGCAGCTGTTTGATAGCTCTAAGTACCCATTTCGGCGATGCCATGATAGAGAATAAATATAGCGGCATGGATTGAAGAACTGCTTTGATTAGTACAATTCCACTAGCCATGTTGAGGGCTCTATGGGTCCAGAGGAAGGGTCGTGCTTCCAGTTTTTCTAACATGTCGGTCCAGGAGGCGTGCTTGAGCGCAGACGCAATTAAAGGAGCTCCTAAATATTTGGAGGGCAGAGACGCTATAGAGAAGCCTAGGATTCATGCAATGGCTCGTTGGGTTGTAGCAGGCATATTAAAAAAGAAGAGCTGGGATTTAACTCTGTTTATGAGGGCGCCTGACGCTAGAGAAAAATTATTGAGAAGAGCATTAAAAGATCGGGCTTCTTGAACTGAGGGGTGTCCGAATAACATATTGTCATCTACGAATTACTGGTGAGAGAGAGCATGAGCTTGGTGGAGAGCAATGCCTTTGATTTTGTGGGAGAGGATAGCTGAGTTAATGCTGCGTCCTAGTCCGTCAGCCATGATAACAAACAGGAATGGCGACAGAGGATCTCCTTGTCTAATTCCTCGGGATGGCCGGAAGGTGGAGGAAGGGATACCATTGATAAGGATAGAAAAGAATGAGGAGGAAATTAGATTGCTTATCCATCTAACCCATGCAGGAGCAAAACCAAAAGCTTTGAGGATTGTTTGCATATATTCCTAGCTTATACTATCAAAAGCTTTGGATAAATCAATTTTGAGTAACATACCTGGTTTTTTTCCTTGCTTTAGAGAATGAATTATTTCATGGGTTAAAATTATCCCATCCGTAATCTATCTTCCCTCTACGTATCCTGATTGTTCCGGAGAGATAATGATGGGCAGAAAGGGCTTCAATCGAAGAGCAACAACCTTGGAGACAATCTTGTATATTATGTTTCATAGTGTTATTAGTCTATACTTGTCTGGTGAAGGTGAATCCTCTGCTTTGGGGATCAATGCAATAAATGTTGCATTCATACCGGGGTACATCCATCTGAGAGTCCGTGATTCTTCCACTACCTGCCAAACTTCCCATTTGATCATTTCCCAAAAATGCTGGAAAAACTTCGAAGTAAATCCATCTGGTCTCGGTGCTTTTCCTGCCTTTAGAATTTTCACCGTTGTTTCAACCTCCTGAAGACTTATAGGTTTGAGAAGAAGAGTGTTGTGGTCTTCAGTGATTAATCTTGGTATATGTCTAATGATTTTGTCGATCGCCTCTTTCCTGTTTATATTGTGTTCTTGATTCATTTTCTTGAAGTAGTTGAGGAATTCCTTTTCTATTCCTTCATGCGTTTCAATTTTGTTGCCCTATTCATCCTTCACATAAGAGATTTGGTTGCTCATTCTTCGTTGAACGGTAGTTTTGTGAAAAAACTTCGTGTTCTTCTCTCGTTCCTTCAGCCATCTGACCCTTGATTTTTTCCTCCATAGTATTTCCTCCTGTAGGTCTCGTTCTAGAATTTTTTTCTCCGTGTCTTGCTCCTTTTGAGTTAACTCTTCCGTCCGTCCCTCAGAGATCATTTTTTGCTGAATCGCTTTCATTTCTTTATTGAGGATTTCCTTTGCTTTGAAGATGTTGCTGAAGGTGGATTTGTTCCAGTGTTTTATTTCCTCTTTGAGGTACTTTAGCTTCTTTTCAAACCTAGACATTTTTGAATCTTTAGTTGGATTGAAGTTTTTCCATGTACCTCTAATGAATTCATGGAATTCCGGATGAGTTAACCAGAATGCTTCGAACCTGAAGGGACGTCTAGTATTGTTACATGGCTTGTTCCAATGCAGAGCAATGTGCTAGTGATTTGATCCCGAACATGGAAGGATGGAGACAATAAATTCACCCCCTATGTGTACCGCATTGTCTGAAATTAAGAAGCGACCCAGGCGCGAGGCTATTTGCTGTGGGTCGGCTCTTTTATTGCTCCAGGTGTAGAGACCATTTGTTGTAGGCAAGTCGATGAGCCAATTATTTTGAGTAAATTCTTTCAATATTGAGTTGTCCCTATTAACTCTGCATCTGCCCCTTTTCTTTTCCTCCATTGATGCAATCATATTGAAATCTCCCCCTGATACCCAGAGCGGATAAGTCCTATCTGCGTTTAGCTGCATTAGCACATCTAGGATTTCCGCCTTGAGTTGAGTTTCTTGCGGGAAGTAAACATTTGTTAGATGGACATAAATATTCGTCCCAAGTAGGCGAAAGGTTGCTTGAATAAAATGTTTGCTTGCATGTATGTTTTCTAGGTGGATCCTTCTTGCATCCCAGAGCACTGCAATACCTCCTGAAGCTCCCTGAGCATCTACAACCGTTACTAAGCCTCCTGGCCATGCTTTAGCTGCTATTTTTTCCAAAAGAATCGAGTTGCATTTAGTCTCCTGAAAAAAAGAATTGCTGGATTTTCCTCCATTAACATGTTTTTTAGAAGTCTTCCCTTTCTTGGGCAGTTAAGCCCTCGAATATTCCATGAAATCAACTTCATTGAGATGGTTTGGGGTCAGTATTAAAATACTTGGTTAGTTTGGCATATCTGCCAGTCTCAACCAAGACCTCTCCAATCTTGATGGTTCTTTCTAAGGTGGTTTTCCTTCCTCGCTTTTTACTGTCTTTGGTGATGAACTTCCCATCCCATGGACTTCCAATTTGATCCCCTAATGAATATTTTTTTTGAGATTTGTTAAGAACTTCTACTAGATTATCCACTTGTTTGTCAGGTATTTTATCGAAGTTACCTGTTTTGCAAGCTTGTTCTAGACCTAAGATGTCTAGTTCACCAATATCTATTGATTCTGTATCTTTTTCCATGAAGTGTGGTTCTTGATAACTACCATTTGCTTCTTTCTCTTTGCTCGCGCTAAGATTGGTGTTGTTTATTTCCATATCCGGTATGCTCCATATTTCTGGGACCGATTCGTTCTGATCGTGGCCTTGTACTGTCTCCTTTTCCCCTGCTCCCATTTGTTTGCCTGTTGCCATTACCTGCTTAGCTTTTTCTTTATTTTTCTTGGATATTGGCGGGTCCTTCTTATCATCCTGGGCTAGGACAGTGAAACTGTTGCTTGCAGAGGGTTTTGAGGGTTCCTCTGATGATATCTTAGGAGGTGCCGTAGATTTTCTGTTTCCTCTTCTTTGATTTGTTACCTTGGTGAATCCATCAGCAGACTGTTGTTCCTGGTTGGCTGGAACTGTGGGTTTTATGTTTAGAGGACAAACTCTAAACAGATGCCCTAAAGCATGACATTTCCTACACCTAAAAGGGACATGCTCGTAATCAATTAATTGTATCCAATCTTGATCTTCATGAAAAAGACATACCGTATCAGGCAGAGGCTATTTCAGATCCATATAAACGGAAATCCTCGCATAGGAGGCATGAGAGGTGTGTCTTATTGTCTTTGTTTCTTCTGCTACCTTGACAAATTCTCCTAGGACTGCACCAATGGCTTTTAGGGACTCCTCCTCCCAGTATTCGCATGGTACCGAATACAATCTGATCCAGACCGATGCCCAGCTCAGGTCTTCCTTGTCCGGGTTGAAACGAGCTACCCATTCTCTAAGAAAAAGCCCAGCGGAATTAAAGAAGTAAGGTCCCCCATCAAAGACCCTGTTTTGGTCTTCCAAGCAATTAAAGATAGCTGTAAAAAACCCCTTTGGCCCTAGAAGAAGGGTTATTTGTCCCTTTGGTCGCCATTTGACATCGATCCAGGTTCGCAAGGCTTTCTCAGTGGGCCAAAAGCCAATAAATTTGCCTATGAGAGCATGGTCTCTCATATATTGTAGTCGTGCATTGATTCGATGAATGGGTAGTTCCACCTCTGGCCGGTGGGTTGCTACCGGCTTGCATGTAGATGAACTGACTTGTGGCTTGTCTTGTTGCTCCTGTGCATTCGTCTTCTGCTGTTTATCCTCTGTATCTCCTTCCGTATATGCCGCCTCCTCTCCTGAACTGCCAATGGGCCCTTTCTATCTATTGCCTCTTGGAGAGGTCGTCTCTCCAACCCCTTGAGGGGTACTCATGGATTCACTCAGCACAAGCCGTGGGCCTCAGCCTGCGTTCTGCGCCCGTCAGAAATGGTCGCCGCTGTGCAGGGCCTGTCGTAGCAGGTTGCTGCAGAAACGCTAGGTTCTGCTTGTCTCCCGTGATCGCCTCTCGTCCCGTCCGCTGATCTTCTCAAGAGCCAAATCTCTATATATATAAATAATCTAATATTATTATGAGCTATTCTTATTATTAATTGATATATATTAGGAGTTTATGTAATTATTATAATTAATTAATATTTATACATAATTATTCTAGTTTTAATATTATATATTATTAATAATTTATATAGTTATTAATAATCCTAAATACCCATAATAATTATTAATGTGGTTGATATAAGCTTATCGCTGAATATCAACCACATTGGAAAATGTGGTTCATATATATGCTTGATATAGGCCTATCTGTGTATATCAACCATATTTACCTTGGTAAATATGGTTGTGCTAATATACAAATTATTGTGGTATTAATAAAATATACATGTTGTATATATGAAGTATAACTTTTTCCATAAATATTTTATTCTACTACTACCGATGTTTCACTCGAAGATGCCTATAACATAGTAGGGTGGTGAGCAGTGTCGAAAATGAGATGGATCACTACATTTCATATATTTGTTCCTTTCAAAGCTAATATTTTTCTTTAAGAGTACCATGCATTTTTACTCTTCCGGGGTTCATAGGTTCACATAAATCTATATGGAAAAATTCTATATGCTCCTTGGCTTTGTAGGAGTTTTATGGAAAGTTATCTCTTTGCTTCCTAAGAATTAAACGTTCACAATTTTTCATTTAATCATTCGATAGGAAAAATCCCTTAACCATGGAATATTTTGATAATATATTAAGAATTTTAAAAGGTAAGTTATCTTATTTAAGATGATATAATCAACTTTGATCTACTCTTCAAATATTTTGTGCATATAACTATGACATGATAACAATTTTTAGATAACAATTTTTAGATTTAATGAGAACTTTCTATTCTTGTTCATTTGGAATTTTCCAATAAGTCTTCCATTAGGTGACTTATTTATGATTTTGGATGTGGAATCCTTGAAGCTAACATCATAAACAATCATTTTGACTAAACTATGCAGTAGTCAATAGACGATGTTTAAGATTGGGTAAATAAAAGACATCACAAATATATTTATTTCAACTTTTCTTAGTTATGACAAAAATACCACCTTTCTCATGGCCTTGACATGATAACCATATCCTAAAGTAGTTTCAGATTGAACAAAGTTATCAATACTAGAAAATATCTTCTTCTTACATATCTTATAATTGTTCCAGCCAAAGCCTAACAAGAAAATATGCTTGTTTTGAACTTATTTAGTCATTTTAATTTAAATGAACATTGAATCGAATGTCCCATCCTTAGTGTTGCATACATTGTGTTTGGAATTGTTTAAATATAACTATTTCTTTCTTCTTTCAATTTCATAGTGTCCATACTTGTTTCATTAATAAAATTGCACTTTAAACATTTCCATCGATCTTCTTTCTCTATCCCTCTTATTCTGAGATATTTTAGGAACTCTAATTGTTTTGAGAATTCTTCTATAGTTCTTCCTTATATATCACTATTATCTCTATCTTTTTTACTTATACCTGTGTTTTGACTCCATCTCAACAAACCAATGGATTCCTAACTATTAAAATAATGTTCTATGGAACCTTCTTCTATGTTGACTCTTGATTCATGATTCATGGGAAAAAAGTGATTACAATGATTTTTATACGATAAATTTGGGAAAATATTTAGACTTATCCATAGGAATGACAACCATATCAAACATCTAAGGTAGAATCCCAAGATATTTTTCTATAAATTTTCAATATTCAATCAACTCTCCATGAGTTTTTTTTTGTTTCACAACCCTTATTACTCAATACATGAAATGGTCAATTTTCTCTACCTCCTCCATATTCAATATTCAAAACTCTCTCCTAAGGGTTTCAAGTTTAGAAATGTTCACTGCGTCATTACACTAATGTGCTAAATCCAAAATATTCAAAACGTTCTTTGTGTTAAATACTCTCATTATTTTGGGAAAATCTTAGTCATCTACTAAACTCTAGATCCAAAACATTTCATTTTTATACTTCTTCCTCATCTTTGCAAGTTAAATTTTGTGGAGATTGTGCATGGATAAGGGAGTTATTTTATCTAGCACTTTGAAGCAATTTTCTAATACTTCCCAAAGAATTTTTTGTGTCTACAAGAAATTGTACACTCTCTTAGATCATAAGTCATAGTTTTTCCAACAAAAACTAGTCCTTATTTTAATATACTACCTATAAAGGCCATTTAAAAAATTTGTTAATGTCATTCTTTTATAGGTATAGGTATGACTATAGCAACCCAAGTGTACAATGTGCATTACCACACAATTATCAAGAGGTCGTCCATTATTATTAGCCCATATTAATAACCCATGGTTATTCATGAATACAATAGTGGTTTCCTTATTAGAAAAGAAAGTCATGTGTACCCATTTTATTATTATCCAAAGATATGAAAATTGAATCGAATGATTTACCAAATATGAGTTCCCATGATACTTTAAAGACCCTTGAATTTTACAAAATATTTATCAGTAATAAACCTTACACATCACTATGCAAGGGCTATTCTTCCTTTTTGAAAGAAAAAGGTAGCTTGATGCGGATCGATTCATTAGAAACATGCATGGCTATGGTTGAAAATTTTAGAGAAATAAATCTGAAAAAATGCAACTAGAGATGTTGTGGATCTTCTCATGGCTCCCTCTCAATGGCTTAGAGATGTGGCAGATGTACTCATGTTTCTCTCTCAACAAATAAAAATTCATTTTATTTAGCAACAATGGTCATTTCCCCGACTCTTTTTGATATGTTTCGAACTATCATCACATGGAACAAATCCTTTTACAATTCCACATATACTAGCTGGTGCATCAATAATTTTATCTACTCTGATGTACATAAGAGGAAATGTCTCCATTTAGAGATAAAATAAAACTCCTTTGTACCATTATTAGCTTCCTTTAGTGCAATATAGCGAAAATAAAAGGAAATGATAACTCTCCTTTATGAACACTAGGAGAATATTCAACAACTTTGTAAATGGTGAATGATCGCCTATGGGGTTCTCAAGAATTTTCTTACTAGTTGATAGCAAAAAATCTCTTCCCGTAAAAAAAACCTCACAAAATATTTAACCTAAATTACAAGCACTTGAATATGTTTACATTATCTCCACTTTGTCAAGAGTTCTAAACATTCTTTTGTACCATGTTAAAACTTAGAAGTGGAGATAAGAATGAAACCAATTGGAAGGTCATTGGGTATTCTATGCTCTTGTCACTTTTAAATATATTTTACAATAGATTGGTGACTTTCTAGAATTATCTATTATAGGTCACTTTTATAAATATATAGATATGAAAACATATTTCAAAAGATTATATGAACTAATAACTTTAAGAAGTATTTCTTTTAAATATTTCGTATGGACAAGTAATTATTCAACTACCTCAATCAATTCTAGAGATTAATTTAGTGAACATAATTATTTGATGAGTCATACATGTTTGTGAGAAATCCTCCTAGTGCTAGGGTGTTGGAAGCCTCAATCGCGAAGAACATAAAATACAATAGAGATTCTCAAACAAACATCCATAAAACTTTGAATTCACAAAGTATGTATAATGTACTCACCTATAGGTCATATGCTTGATGAAGATCCCATAGGGTCAAAACCCTAAATCCTCCTTACAAGGTTGTAGATCTATAAGATATACAATAAACCAAGCGTGGATCACATAATTGGAAGGCATACAAACATGTAAATCAAATTATTTGGCAATTATATCCATTATACATTCACATTCATGAAAGATATAGAACATAAATTGGAAAGAATATTAGTCCATTTATGTAAAGGGATAAGAGAGAACTAATTATGATACAACCTAATCATTGTTGTCAACATTGGTGTAACCCTTCATGGGATAAGCAGAACTAATATGGGAAAATTTTGGTAGATATTGGATTACAATTAGTAGGATACATGGATATTTTTAAAGGGTTAATTTCTCTCCTGGGAAAAATTAGGTGGTTTCAAATTTTAGTTTGGGGAATATTTTGTATCATAATTGAATATTATCAATAACACTCAAATTATTTTATTAAAAAAATTGGTACAAAGTTTACCTAAAATTATTTCTGGGGAGAGAGAAAAAATTAAATCTAACCCCTTAAATTCAGAGTTACAACCTTACATTAAGCTCACATTATATAATTGGGGATTTATGATAGCTATTTCACCCTCCAAATTTTGTATAAAATGAGGTTTCTGCTTTTATTCTCCCCAATTTCATGGTATTGGGATTAATTTGGAGAAAAATGCCCCCATTTTTTGTAACAAATGGTCACAAAAGATCTATTTGTATCTATTTGAATATTGAAGAGTATTATTTCCTCTTTATTTAAATGTCCAAGAGATTTCTTGGCAACCTTTAATCCACTTACTCATATCCATATCTAAATAAGGAGGCTTATTTTCAAAGCTGTCGAATTTGAATTTCAAAGTCATGATTCAGAAGTCAAAGTTATAGGAAACTCCTTGTAATTTGTTTTTCATTTTTTCTACATTCCAATTCCTCTTTCATGTCCTTATTTACCGTATAATTATTGTTTCGACAAGTCTCTAGTTTTGTTCTGAACCTCTCAAACTAAAGTGTCATTATAATATAAATTTATACATTCCATTGTTATAATTTTTGTATATAATAATAGGTGTGAAATATAGTTTATTTTCTTATTTATTATAAAACCATGTATTTAGGGCCCTCTTTAAGTTCATTGAAGAAACACCCCATGTCTTTTTGAATTCTAAACTATTATACAACACCATCATATTGTCTATTGTTGGTTGGGCTTCATATGTAGTCTACGTTAATTGTAGTTACTCCAACATTAGGAATTATATCATATAACCAACACATCCAAGCATCTAAGGGAACTATGTATTTGAATATTTCGGTTGGATACGTATTCAAAATATAAACTAACCATGCTACTCTTTCTACCTAATACACATTTTGAAAATTCTTTTCTTTTACCCTGTGTCTTGCCATATTCATGATCGTCCAATTTTTCCAATATGTTACTCCATTTTTTCATGGATTGTGCCTTGTTGTAAATTTCCTTTTTATACTTTCATTCCTAAAATATGGTACAAACAACCTTGATTCATATTCATGTCCTCCATTTGATATTAATACTTTAATTTGATTTGCAGTTTGCTTCTCTAAAATGTCTTTGAATTGCTTGAAATTTTGAAATGTATCATATTTTATTTTTATGAAGAAGATCCATATCATTCTTTCAAAATCATCAACAATGGTTAGCAAGTAAAAATATTCATCCTATTGAATGGGTCCACAGTGAACCACGCACGAGTATGCTTACTAGCCCAAGTGTAGTTCGAGCTCTATAGATGGTAGCATTTGGAAAACTGTTTCTTTAGTGTTGGTAAGGATACAAATTTCATGTGATTATGATGGATATATATCATATTTATACCTTGTTCCATAGACCTTTTTTGAAAAATATCTAGACTATTAATAACTAAATGGTCATATCTAAGATGTTATAACAAAGTTTCATTGGGAATTTCTTTGGGAATTCTTCTTTGTTGTTAAGTATGGAACTTCAAGTTAATCATATTTTGTGACTACTACTTCCCAATAGTCTAAATTAATTAAAATATCTTCTTCTTAACTTCCCACATTGTATAATTTGTGTTATTTAGTATGGGATACTATTTGTTCTGATGGCTTGTGGAAGCCATTACTAACTTCTGTAACAACTCCTCCTTACTATGGATTGTGGGCCTTCACTCTAATTTTAATTCACTAAAACCCTAATGTAGTTGACAAAGCCTCAGTGCTAGCTAATCCAGATTAAAACGATGTCTCTAAGAACTACAAAGAAATATTGGGACGATTATGGTTTCTCCCTTTAAGACTTTTTATAGGATTTTCAATGGTGGGTACATAAAAGAATCTCAATGCAAATAGATTTAGTGGCAATATCAAGGTATGACTCTTTCTTGGGTTTCTTAATGCAAGGCAGGTTAGAGAAATACAAGTGCATGGGTTCTTCCCTATGAAACTCAATGGGCGTGGCTTACTACTTTGGAATCCCCTCTCGGGCTTCTCCTTTGCGAAACTTCGTGATTATGCCTATTTTGAAAACACTTTTTCAATTATTACAACAAAAGTGGAGACCCCTTCAAAACGAATCAATGGTAGCTACTATGCCTTGACCATGGGCTAAGGAGATCTACCGATTAACTCTAGAAAAACATAAAAACATGTAATCCTCTTTTAGAGGTTCTCCTCAACTTGATGGGTCAAGGTACAATCTCGAAATTTAAGAGGAAGAGTGAAAGAGCACATTAAAAGATAGAGTTTCCAATATTGAAAAAGCAATAGAGCTTGAGAGATCTTCTCAATAATAAAAAAACTACTTGTTTGATTCAATCTAACGCTTTGTTTTATATGGTCTAACTCATTATTGCAAACTTGTACTTATGCATCGAATGCACTACACTAACGCAACTATTGACTATGTAAACTAGCTAACTAGTCAACAATTGCAGTCAATAATTATAGCAATAAGATATTTTTGTTAAACTTAACTAAAAATGAGTTTAAGGAAAAATACATATTATAATGTGATGATTTAATATCTACAAAGAAAATGAGCACTCTCATATTGCTATATATATAAAACTCTAGAGTTATATTTGTTTAACTAGTGATGTCCTAATAATTTGCATCCATTTCTTAGAATTAGGAAGTATCATTTAAATGATGTCAGAACCATGAAATTTATCTGTATCTTAGAATACAATCATTGTTTAGCAAATAATGTCGATTAATTGTCAATAAACATGAAATCGCAAACTAAAATATGTCCTCAACAACCCCATAACGACAATATAGATAATGGAACGAACATTTAAAAGAAATATATTAAAATCTCCCCTACACAACTAGTTATGATTTATAACATAAGTGTATATGGCATGTATTGCAAAGATAGAGCATTATATTCAATTTGATAAGCTATGTTTCGCTTAAATGTAAGGCATAGTTCCTTTCATACAAGAATAGACTAAGAGTACTATGAAATTTTATGAATATTTTCTTGGAATACAAGGTGAATGATCATATGCATCTCTTCAAATTGTTGGTTTAACTACTGTACATTTGGGAATCAATCATGTGGACTAGCTATCACATTGGGAACATGGGACTAACCACCAACTCAAGGTAATGTTGAGGGTTTGGAAATTTATTAATGCATGTGGGTTTCATTGTAATGGAAAACACCAACATGGTATTATAGCCTTTTCCTAGGTTCAATTCCTTTGAGTAATGCCAGAGGGTGGGCGTTGAACTAACTTCCACACCCCTAGGAATCAATCATGTTGCCTAAATTCCATGTTGCGAACCTAGGACTAACTGTCCACACAAACTATTATAAATAAGTTAGTACATAAAATGGAAAAATGTGTTGGCGTAATGATTTTTTGTCCTTTTATTGTTTTATTGACTTGGGTGATTAACATTCAAATCGTTAAAATCACTCACCGACATACCAACTTTTAATATGTTTGGATTTCTTTCTATCGAAGATGGTTAGAACATTTTATTTTTTATCGCTGGTTTGACACACGTGGATTTGAAGGTTCAATCTCATAGTTTATATAATACATCATAACATGGCTATTGCTAATTGCGCTGCCCCATAGACAAAGATGTTCAAAATATCTTCATAAAAGAAGTTCATTAAAAGAAAAATTAAGTATTATCTTACTCTCCCTAGATCACACCAATTAGTAACACAGCTCAATGTTTTGTACTTAACATCTTACTTCCACATAAGGATTTCCTTTACAATAGCCCTATCATTGACCCTTCAAGAGTTTGTGGGATGTACTTTTATACACATATTTGTGTAAGTTGCATATCATTTTGTAGGATACAACTACATATTTAATCCCTACCGTACTTCAAAATGTCCCACAACAAAATTGAAATTAAATTAAATAAATAATTTAAAAGGACATTACTTTAACCTTCCCATTAATAATTTTAATTTAAAATATATATTAAATTTATATGTAATATATAATCATAAAATTTATATTAGAGAAAGAAGAATGAGAGGTTTAATTTTATAAATGTTTTATAATTATTCATTTGCTTTGTAATATGCTTTCCAATGTTTTTTTTGCCTTTATTTATCTTTTCGTTTTAAATACAACGATGCTAACGGTTTTTTTCTATATATGTACGTTATTTTAAGTGAGCACCTTCACGTTTATCGAGATATCCATTTCCTAAAAGACTGGTATTAGAAATATGCTGTGAACTCCATGGTTATCGAAATATAACATTCAAAATATTTGTTTTGGTGGTTAAATTAGTGTTGAATCTGGGCAGCATTTTATAAGTCAACTTGGTCCGGAATGATCTGAATGCTATTAAACAACACCCAAGAAAAACTAGCTTTTGAGTGGCATTAGAGGCATCTTGGATCAAATTTGAAATCGGATCTCCGCTTGTCATGTCATGTGGGTCGGTGCCGTACTACTGTGATTGTCTGCCATGAACTGGTGGGTTGGCGGTCCGACGAACAATTGAAAGGAAAAAGACTCCCGGTGGAAGGAGAAATTGAGGTGATGCTGTCGAAGTAATCGAGTGGAAGTGGTCGTGTGGACGAAACGAGACCAAAGTAGAGGAGATAATATTAAAGTATTAGAGTGATGCCGATCAAAGTACAAAAAATCAATGATATGGCCGGGCATGTTATAAATTTTCACTAGTGCAGTTCGACGGCAATAATTGTTTTGAATAATGTACTTTGCATAAGTATAATGCAAAATGCAAAGCCGGTGAGCTCTGTTGTCGACCGCCGTCATACTCCGCGTTCAGATAGAAGTTAGTAACAGAAGCAAATTTTCCATATTAAATCCTCCAAATGTCAAATAGTTTATTACTAGTATACTAATACTAATATCGTTGATAGCCAACATTTTCACACCCCGGAAGCAAATTTTCAACATTGAATCGTCGCAATGTCGAATAATTTATTTAAATTTCTTTGTTAAATAATTTTCATTTAATCTAGGTCGCTAGGTCAGGATTTCACCGTGACGAAATTTAGAAAACGATAAAACAATGGAAGGAAAGTAAACGCAAGTTAATATCTTAGCATTGTAACTGAACGCATGGCAAGAATCTGGTAATTAAAAAATCCATCGCATCATGTTCGGTTTGCCGTACCCAACGCTAAGCTGTATTATTTGATGGTTTTGTTGTGGCCATTCAATCGTGCTATCGTTGAAATTTATTAAATAATTCCACTCTGCGGACTGGACATAAGATATAAGTTATAAATACGATGGCAAGGCGTAACCATTTCACCACTCGAATTCTCGTCTAGTGCCGTGTAAATTCAGAGAGGCATCTCAGTGTAGTAGCTTATCTTCTCCTCTTCGTCACAGTAGTGTATTGTCTCTTGATATTACATTAGTGTGTCATTTTGCTTTTGTTGTGACAATCCCATTGGGTCCAAATAGAAAAGTTGGCTTAAATTACCTGAACGATGAAAAGCTCTGCTATGATTATTTTAATGTTGCTTGCAGCACCGTTATGTGTGGCTACTCGGATTTTTGGCTTCAAGCCGTTCTTTCTCACTAGCGAATCTCAGGTTAAAGCTACTCCTGCAATTTGTTATCCGTCAGTCGAGGAAAGGGCTGCTGACGTGGCAGTCGTGGAGCTGAACGAATGTTTCAGAGGAAGAGCGAATCTTGAAAAGCAGGGTATCTTCAAGCCCAATCTATCTGCGAGGTCGAGTGCTTCACATCATAGTTCTGATCAACTACTTCACACAATCCTTCCTTCTCTAAAATTTAACCATGAAGTGGAGAAATCTGTTCCACCCTTTGAGCCATTAGGTCACAGCCCTGGAATTGGACACAAAGATCCACCTGGATTGAGACACTGAACGGCAAAAGCTGGCTAATTCGTTGAAACGCTTTCGCTTTGTAATACGCCATTTTATTGCTGGTCTGATATGCATGGGATGGTTAGTTTGTATTATCTGATATTACACAAAGTATTGTGTAGTTAACTGCACTGTTTGATAATACGCAATGTATTGTGTAGTTAACGGTTCAAATAAGAATATGCTGTAAGATCTGCAGGTTCTATATATATATAATAAAACTTTTTCCTCATTTTATCTCTTTATTTTAATTTATTTTTTATACTAAAACAAGGTAGTTTTTTCTGTGATTTTGTTTAATTAATGAACTTGGAAAAGTATGAATTAATTGATTTATTATCCATATTCCATATATTGGTTTATTACGATAAAATAAAAAATTTAGGATTCTCTGACAGATACATTTAAAGTTGTTAAAAATTGTCAAATTAGCAATTATCTTAAATTTTTTTAAAAACAAAAATGAAACAATCATTATTAAAATTTTTAATATAATTTATTTTTAAAATATTAAAAAATTTTTATATATATAAGATAATTATTATGTCAGATATTAAAGTTAGGAATCAGAGATATCTCACTTAAACATGAATTTGAGTCAAGTACTATCAAATTATCAATTTTTTTAGAATACTTATTTTAAGTTTCTATTAAGTTATCAATTTTCGTAAATTTAAAAAAATGATAAAAGTGACAAAAAAAATATTATTACATTTTTATAATATGATTTTGTTACACATAAATTTTTTTAAATACATTTTATGTATTTATATAACAAGTTTATTATGGCATATAACTAAGATAGATTAAGAGTAATATGAAAAATGGTATTAAATTTCTATTATGTGATATATGTTAAATTCATGTTAAAAGTTTTTTTTTTTTTTAAATACATTATATGTATATAATGAGATATAATAATGTATTAAAAGATCATGGTAGAGGATATTTGTGAGTAAGTCAAGTTTTACTTTATTACCATTTGAACATGTCACATGTGAAAAATTCATATGTTTTGATTAATAAGCGAAAGTAAGAAAATGTGAGAATCATGTTATTGTTTCTTTAAGTAGGTGATGATGGTAGAGAAAGATGTTGCACTTTACTTTACAAAATTCAAGTCCTAAATCATTTGAAGGCAACTAAAGGTAGGATCCTCAATGATAACTCATCAATTGCTCCGATAACCACAAATAACATATTTAGTCATTAATTAATTTTGATGAATTAATATGTCAGTATTATTACAAATATTTTAAAATTTCATATAAACATATACTTGACAATTTAAAAGAAAGTGTTTTTATTATTTAGCTTTTCACTATCACAAAAATAACCTTTTAAAAATTATTTTATTATATTACAATTCATTAATATAAGTGGAAGTATATTCATATATTAACACTATTAATTTAATAAAAACAAATATACATTATTTATATATTATGAAGAAAATCATGCATACTTTGTTTATTATCCATGGCGGTAACATATTCTGGATGCATGTTTATTTGTTGGAAATGGACACCAAGATAATGACCAACAAAATACACTTTCTTTTATGTATATAAAGATAATATTTAATATAATAGCTAGTGTGTTGTCAAATTTTAATTAGTTTGGAACTCTTTGAAAATCAAATACAGTAACCTTTAAAAAATATATTTATAAAGTTCTTAATTAACACGCCACATACTTGCCATACTACCCCTAGTTTTTAAATATGGTAGATTAGATTAGATTAGATTAGATTAAATTATATATATATATTATAATAGTATAAATATATATATAAATATTTTAACAAAATCTAAATTTAGAACCAATTTTAACCGATTGTTATATTTTTTAAAAATTTTGACCCAATCTATTTTACTTATATATGAGCGCGTGGATCTCTGGCTATATAATAAAGTCTCTAAATTAACAGATTAACAAGCTAAATCTTAGTTAAAAGATATATGTTACGATATCGTGTTTACTATTTGTTATCATTATAGCTTATTTAAACTTTAAAAAACAAATATAAAAAATCGCTACTTACTTTTCATTTGTGAATCTTAAGTAATTGTTATTTTTTCCTTAATTTTTCTATTTTATAAAAATTTAATTGATTTCTTTAAATATTTAATTGAAAATAAGAAATTTTAATTTTAAATTATTTTATATAAATTATTTCAGCTTTCTTATACAGATTTTTTTACAACAATAAAATCGTGAGTGTGTGGAATTTGCGCGTCACTCCTTTAATAATACAATTTTATAATTTTAATAAAATCCAAGTAGTTATTTTCTAGCTTAAAAAGATGAAATTACAAGTTAATAAGGAGTTCAAGGATTTCAATAAAAATGGTGATATAAAAAAAAAATTAAAAAAATTGAAAATCCTTCATAATGTTAATCACATCTCACTGAGTTAATATGGCCAAAACAAAAAAATGAATGAACTCACCACAACCATTTTGTGATACCCGGGAATTGTAAATATTTTGTTGTAATTATTTTATTACTGTATTCAATTACAAACCAAAGAATGATGGTTATTTGAATTAAAGAATATTTTTCTTAGTTATTGACCATGGAAATATTTCTTTAAGTTTTCTTTTAAAAAAGAAAGCTCGCAACTTCCAAGGAGGGAGGTTGGGCAAAGAGGGAGTTGCTGGAAAGCAACCCTAACTGCCTCCCCTAACTGAAAACACCTCGAGGAAAAGGAGGCAGGGGGAGGAAAAAACCGTGTTGAAGGTCAGACGGTAAGAGGAGGATGCTAAGTCTGGTAATGACCAGATAGCATGCACTCGGTGAGCAGTATACTTGCAAAGGTTGGTGACCTTGCAAGAGAGCTCGGGGGGAGATACAGTCGAGGAGGAGGTATCTCAAGGTTGGGCGGAGAACAGGCAGACAATAACAAATACAATCCTTGCAAGGTGCACAAATTGTTTCTAGCAGGGAACAGGTAAGTAGTCTATCCTGGAATTATTTAAGTTGTTGATGAAAGGGTAAAGTTTGATGTGTTCGTATTAGTTAAGAACTGTAGTTTCATTTGGTTATTATTTTTGGGAAAATGCAGTAAGAAAGAAAAGAATCATGAAAATACATATAAGAAATGAGAACAAACATGTACCCATGGGGTTAGGGAGACATTTAGAACTGTAAACCCTGTCTAGAGAAATGCTATAATATTTAATTGATTTCAGATCCCAGGGAAAATTCTATGGCACAGTGGTGAAGCGATAAGCAAAACCCGAGGTTCACAGTTGCCCTGAAAAATACTTGTAAGAGTAATTTATGGGCAAGAACCAAACCAATGTTGGCCCCACTATGTGGCCTCAAAAAAAAAAAAGAGAACATCCAACGAGTCTTTAAATAAAGTTAACAGGGTACTCGCTCGCCAATTCTTCTTACTAAAAAAAAAAAAAAAAAAGTCAAAGGGCAAGGGTTAGCTCTGTCGACTCTTCTACAGCAAGGGTAGTACCATATGAACCTGGAACAAGCAGGGTAGCCGCACAATATCAGTTGGAATAATGACTGTGTGTTATGGGTAAGTGTTGTAGGTCAATTATGGTGAAATAGGGACCCCTATATGGTATTTCATCTAATTTTCTTTTTCTTTCCTGGATTACAGACACACCCTAACTGTCTTGGTAATTATTCCATGTTAGGATATTCCGACACATAGGAAATAGTTAAGTTCAACTTGGTCTAGTATAGAGTTAGGTATAGACTTAGGTAAAGTGTGTTTCTTTACCGTTGTACATTTTGTAACTTACAATTTGACGGTCACGATATGTAGTGATCCGACGGTTCATTCACTCCTTGGTATTACCGACACTTGATCCGTGGCTTGACACCCGATTGGTCCATGAATTCTATTTAAAGCGCATGGAGGGTCATTTGTAGGTTAACCGTGCATGAGAGAAGCTTATGTAAATTGTCATTCTTTATTAATAAATTGCCTGTAGTAGCCACGTTGGCGCAGGCCGTGGACTGTTTCCCTCTCTGAGGGTTTTAACCACGTCAAAATACTGGTGTATTGATCTGTGATCTGTTTGTGAGCGGTGTCCTTCTGGTGTTCTGTCTGAGGAACTTACCCTGTAAATTCCTACATGGTATCAGAGCTATTTGAGGGCGGCGTCCGTTG
>APFE030167734.1:47032-145564 GCA_000404065.3 Pinus taeda
AAGTCCATCAGATGGATGTTAAATCTGCATTCTTGCATGGGGACTTGCATGAAGAAATCTATATGGAACAACCCATTGGCTTCATCCAAACAGACTCCAGCCTTGTATGTAGACTTAAGAAATCTCTTTATGGTCTCAAGCAAGCTCCTCGGGCTTGGTATGCCAAAATGGATAGCTTTCTTTTAGAATCTGGCTTTTCTAGGTGTTATTCTGACAATACTGTCTACACCAAGAAAGTGGGCAACTCTCTTATCATCCTTGTTCTTTATGTTGATGATCTTATTCTTACTGGTAGTGATCCCAACCTTATAAACCATGTGAAGTCCAGCCTTAAAAAGAAATTTGAAATGACAGACTTAGGACACTTAAACTATTTTCTCGGTCTTCAAGTCTTGCAATCCAAGGAGGGTATTTCCCTTTCCCAGTCAAGTATGCTTGTGATATTCTTCGTCATTTTCACATGGAAGATTGTAAGCCAGCTCCTTCTCCCTTTCAGTCTGGAGTCAAACTTTCAGTCTCTTGTACTTCTCCTGAAGTTGATGCTACCTTATTCCGTCAACTTGTAGGAAAACTCTTGTATTTAACCCATACTCGTCCTGACCTTTCCTTTGCTGTTGGCCTTGTTGCTCGTTTTATGCAAAACCCCCGTGAAAGTCATTGAAAAGCAGCTAAAAGAATACTTCGTTATGTTCGAGGTACAGTACAGTTTGGGATTCATTACAGTGCCAAAGCAGCTCCTCTATTAGTTGGTTTCACTGATTCTGATTGGGCTTGTGACCCTGATGATCGGAAGTCTACTGCCGGTTATGTCTTCACTCTTGGTTCAGGACCTATTACATGGGCTTGTAAGAAACAGGCTGCCATTTCTCTTTCGTCAGCAGAAGCAGAGTATCGTGGTGCCGTGGAAGCTAGTAAGGAAGCCTTGTGGCTTCGTAAGATCCTATCAGAATTTGGCTTTGAGCAGCAGCATCCGACTACACTTTGGGGTGATAATCAAAGTGCCATTCAGCTTTGCAAAGATCCAGTTCAGCATCAGCGCAGCAAACACATTGAACTTCACATGCACTTCATCAGAAAGCTCATTCATGACCATGTTCTTGAAGTGCAATATTGGTCAACAGATGATCAGGTTGCAGACATCTTCACAAAGGCTCTCACAGAGGCGAAGTTCACTAAACTTCGATATATGCTTGGAGTTCAGGAAGTTGTCACTAAGGGGGGATAGGCTCTAGTGCCTCCTTCCCTCTCTATTGTGTCATATTTGTAAATCCTTCAATCCTATCCCAAGTTGTTCTTAAGGGGGGATGTTAGGATATTCCGACACATAGGAAATAGTTAAGTTCAACTTGGTCTAGTATAGAGTTAGGTATAGATTTAGGTAAAGTGTGTTTCTTTACCGTTGTACATTTTGTAACTTACAATCCGACGGTCACGATATGTAGTGATCCGACGGTTCATTCTCTCCTCGGTATTAGCGACACTTGATCCGTGGCTTGACACCCGATTGGTCCATGAATTCTATTTAAAGCGCATGGAGGGTCATTTGTAGGTTAACCATGCATGAGAGAAGCTTATGTAAATTTTCATTCTTTTATTAATAAATTGCCTGTAGTAACCACGTTGGCGCAGGCTGTGGATTGTTTCCCTCTCTGAGGGTTTTAACCACGTCAAGATACTGGTGTATTGATCTGTGATCTGTCTGTGAGCGGTGTCCTTTTGGTGTTTAGTATGAGGAACTTACCCTGTAAATTCCTACATTCCAGTAGCCAGCAGTCATCGACTCAGGCTTTTCATAATAAAAATAAACGGCTTTTCATAATAAAAAATAAACCCTTGAAGAATGGCAAAGAACCTGAGCCATTAATGGAATCTCGGGAATGAACCCGTGAGGAAAAAGGGACTCGTAACTAGGGGAATTCAGGGTGCCAATAACCCTATAAAGAGTCTTTAATTCTTCATCATAGATGGAACAACCACTCTTAGCAGAATCTATTTTGTAGTCATGCCCGGGCTTTATAATAGAAGCCGTAAGTAGTAAGCAACCGTAAGAAGTTGGGACAAAATGCAAGAAAAAGTCACTGTCATGGGTGACTGCCGAACTTCTGAAATCAAACAAGCTGTAGGAATAATGGAACCTGTAAAATTCTTGTTAAAAGTATTTAACCATCGAAAAATGATAGTCGTCCTAATATACAAAATGCGACGGCCATTTTACAGTCTCAGAAGAAATATTAAACCGTATGTAAATATGCCATTACCAGAACGAATACATAGTAAATATGCCATTATCAGAACGAATACAGAGGAATTAATTGCATATGAGATATGCCAAAACAAAAAAAAAACAATATACACAAGTGTGCAATATTCCATATGGGCACAGTGCGAACAATAAGGCTATATATTAATAACTGTAACCATAGTAAATGGTTCTGTTGATTATAGGCCTATCTTATAAGTCATGGATATAACAATTCCCTGAAATTTGCAAGCCCATAGCTAGAGTTATAAAAATTACAAGTTCAGGAGCAGCGAGGGGAATTACTCCATCGTGGCCTTAAGCCTAAGTCCACGAGGAGCCCTCGGCTCTTTTCTGTAAACCCTAGCTAGCATTGGACAAACCTATGCTATAAAAGTAAAGGAAACGAGCAGTGATAGTAGATAATTCCATTCACAAAAACTGAAGTGAAACCCTCGAACTGCCTCGAGAATTATCTTGCTTCCAACCAAAACTTCTTAAGCATGACATTCTTACCCGGTGCATAGTGTTCAACGCTAACCATGGAGAAGGTCGTCGGTATGGCAACCTCCACGTCCGCAACACCATTATTCGTAACCTTTAAGACATCAAAAAAATTCGTAATATGTATTGAGAACACATCTGTGCAAAAACAATGATCGAAATAAAACACATTACAGTCAAGCGTCAAAAGCAATTCATACCTGGTTATGATGGTGTCAAGGAGGTCTGAGATTACACCCAAAATCCTTGTAGGTTGCCTCCGTCAACTCTGAGTATTGTCATTGCACGAGAAGCCAAACTTTGAGAGCTAAATGCAAAAGGCGGTGCAAAGAATGAACTACATCCATGACAAGGCCGTGCAAAGAATGAACCACATCCATGACAAGGCGGTGGAATAGATCCCCAAGATGAACCCAACCCTTGGATGTGTCTCCTACCTCCCTTGTCGTTGATGGGGTGAAGTTTCCAAGGTCATCGGCATCGAGGTTTCACGTGCCGCACTACGTCATTCAGCAAGACAGTGGAGCGATTAATGCAGGGCAGCGAGCCATCAAACCAAAATATCAAGCCATTAATGTAGGGCAGCTAGCCATCAAACCAAAATATCAAATGTGAAATCAAGACATAAGAACCAGGGAATTCATACCACAGTTTTAACTTAACCGGAAAACGTTCAATATTAATGATCTCGGTATTCCAACGAGTGAGCTGAGTTGAGAACGGAATCGAATGGTATCAGAGAGTACCAGAAGTGGAATTTTTTTTTTTTTTACTATGGTAAGTTTTAGATTAGAGTGGTCACCATTTGCATTGTAGCTTGCATGTGATTTTAAATCTTGAGATGCCATGAAAGATCGTGCAAAAAAATGTTTTTTTTTTTTTTTTTTAATTTCATTTTTCATTTAAATATTATTTAAGAAGATGGTGCACTTCATTTTACATTAAATGTTAATTAAAGTATATTTTAATAAATAATATAGTGATTGATAATATTATTTATCAATACAACCATAATTTCCCAACGCTAATATTATATTGGACAGGTATATTTCAAAGGAACAGTGAGAGCAGCGGCCTCGCATTGTACCATATTAAATGAATTGTGGTACTTGTAAGTTGCAGATTTATTAACTATATAATGATTATAAAATAAAACTTAAGTATTTTCAGTCCATGAAAAAAAATAAAAATTGAAAAACACATTGAATTTTTTAATAAAATATTGGAAAACAGTTTTTTTTGGTCGACCATTAAACTAATTCATGGTCAACTCATTACTAAATGGTTATACGTGCTGCCACACGGATAATAATATCTTTTATTTTAATATATTTGTTATATTATTATTAAAATAATATATTTGTGCACAGCATAATAATATATTTTATCTTTAATTTATTGTGTTATATTAAAATTAATATATTTGTTCCTTTTGGAAGTGAATATTTCTCTTTCAGGGTACCCCACATTTTTACTCTTATTTTAAAATGATAGAGAGAAAGAGGTCATGACCGTTAAAAGATAACTTTTCCGATTAACTGAAGCTGTTAGAGTTCCTTGTGAGTCCGATTCATTTTTAGAGAGATATTTTGAGATGGTTGTGAGGCATTTTCATTTTTAGAGAAATGTTTTCAGAAACTGAGAGTCCGAATACCTTCAAAAAGTGGAGATCATTGCTAAAACCAAACAGATTTTAGAAGCGAAGAGCACATGCTGAAATTGTGATGGAGAGGATTCGAGTTTCTTAAATGAAGTCTTCGTCAAAGAGCTAACGTTTTTTTTTATTTTTTCTTTAGGTGAGGAGTGCAAAACTGCTATGTGGTTGACAAGCTTCCGTGTGGGAGAGCCTTAGCTGTCACCGTGAGCCAGAGGAGCCATAAAATCCTCGAGGTTGTAAGGAGACGGTCCAGTCCACAAGCGCTGGGCTTTAATTGCTCCCGCTTTAGTGGAGCAGGGGCGAATTGAAAAACCCTGCAGCTGTCATCATAACTATCGAGGTTCTTAAAATTACTATTTGGTAAATTTACGGACAACTTTTAATTATGAGTAATTATATTTAAGGGCTTCGATAATAATTCTTATAAAATTTTGTTATTTTAAATAATATTTTTGTATTCTATCCGATGTAAGGGATATTGTTGTGTTGAAATATATGCAGGAGTCTATAACGCGACTTTTTGAAAGCTTTTTTTGGCAGATTTCTCTTATCAAAATCCGGCAGCAATTCATTGGAATCCCAAGTTTGATAGCTAGTTTCTGCACAATCAATGGCTCCCAGGGGTTTTTTCAGGGCGCTGAATCCAAATATGCAGTTAAAAAACCATTCTAACTGCTTAAAAATCAAGATTTAACCTCATTTCTTCCGCCGGATTCCATCACCGGAATCTCCAAAAGTCGCATTATAGACAACTCCGAAATAATAATATATATAGATATATATATATATATATATATATAATATTTTGAAAATGTAATTGAGCTTTTCATAAATATGAGAATAGATTTATTGGTAGTTTTTATATGCTATTTTTACAAATATGGATTTCTTAGTTGTTGGTTTAGTGGAGCTTGACTCAGATTTAGAGGTGATTTAGCCAAACAAATCTTGGTACTATTGGCTTTTTCGCCAACTGTTTGCGGAGGGTCTCACTTGAAATAGTATGGGAGGGTGCTAGAACTAGGTTTCCGCATCATGGAGATGTCTGATATGAGGTGATTGGTACGTGATCCAACCTTCACACTTATTGCGTTACGCGCATTAGCGGGCACCCCGCGCCCTGTAATATTGTTTTCGCGCAGTTCTAGCCGCAGTACTACCCATGTTATTTACCCAAGTCTTCCTTAATTAGGCTCTGTTAGCTAATTACATAGATTATGTTTATATACAAGCATTCATAAAGTATTTATCAATGACATGCAGTAAATAACATAGTAAAAGTAATGCATAACATCAAAATACAGATTCAAGAACAGATGCATAGAGTAATTTCTCTTTTTTAACTTTCAATCCTAATTACAGACCCGACTCTACCCTGCGCATTCAGCTGCAGAGCCTACTACTACTGCTATGACCCAGTACACTTCAGATCTAACTCTACGCTCTAACCATGCTTCTGCATTTCTATCTATTCTTGCTTATCTTTCCACTTAGAGCCTCACTCTATTTATACAATCCCATGTTCCACGGACCATGGGTAGGCCAACACATCTTTACATTAAATTACAATATTTTAGGGCACACAGCCCTATGACTCATCCTAGATTTCGCACTTCGCGCCCATAATTCATGGGGTCTTACAATATACTTTGACCAAAACTTGGGCTTTAAGCCCCAAAAACGTGTTGTGAGGGATCCCACGTCCAACATGCCTCCAACACAATCATCGTGACTCATCCCGAGTCACTATGCAACGATCTTGGCATGAAGCCCTTCCAAGTGTGCCTATGTTGTGTGAAAGTCTGCAACGCACTGTTTTGTTGTCTACTGGATCTACTCTACTCTTTCGGCTGAATGCTCACTGTCAGGGGAAAATCCCTATTGTAAGGCATCCATCACCTTCATCTGTGCGAGCTTCCCTTCGATGCCGACAGTGATGAAGAAGGCCTCATTAATCTAATATTGGACACGCACTTTAAGTATTGCCTCCTTTTGTTGCGCGACATCCACGTGTTCCTTCAATGTCTTCACCTACTGTAGCTTCACCAACCGTTGGGTCAGGACAATTATTTGTGCCGTTCCACGCACACTGTCATATTGCACTTGTAGCTCCCGCGCCTCTGTTTCTAAGCGTTGTATGGTGGGGTCCACCTGTAAGGAAGTGAGGATCGTGAAGGATTCTTTCAACATAGTCGTACAAGTCTGCACTGCCTGTCCTATTTCCTCTAGTACTTTTTGAATAGCGCCAGTGCATTGTTCTCTAACTTTTTGGGGCGTGGATGATACGCCTTTAATCACAGTTCAGAAATATGAAAGTTTAGGTCCAGTTGTATCCTCATTGCTTCTTCCTTTGCCTCGCGGAATCCACTGGCCAATTTGTGAATTCGCACTACTACTAGTAGATCTGTCAAGACATCCAATTCCAGGACAGTTCTATAAGCATCGTCCAACACCTGCACTACTCCTTGAGTCTCCTCAAAGAGTTCATCACGCTGCCGACTAAGCTGTTCCATATTGATTTTCTGTTCATTTAATACTTGTAGCGCACGACCTTCTCTAGCACAGATCTCGGCTATGACCTCATCCTATAACTAGTAAAGGGTTTCTCGCGGAAGGGTAGCCAAGTTTAAACCCAACCCCTTAATCCTACCCACCGCACCTCGGTCAACTTCATTTGCTACTGCTAATGCGCCCTCGGGGAACACAAAAGTGTTGGTCATTTGGGCGTGCAACATCTATTCCGTTGTTGATGTACCTACTACGACATATGGGGCCGTCGTTCCTGTTTGCAGAGTTTGCACTAGTAGGCCCTGTAACTGTGTCTGTAGCGCACCCAACACAGTGTTCTGCTCCATCATCACCTCTTAGCCCGCGTCCTTAGTGACATCGCGAACTATTTCACCAATGTCAAAAAGATCACCTTCTATAAGCGTGATTGGGTCAGTGGACGTCTTGGATCCTTTAGTCTTCTTTCTGGGAACCGGTTTCTCAAGGATGCGTGGTGTTAGAGTCGGTCTAGTTATCCCTCCGTCAGAGATCAAAGCTCTTTTTTGCATTTCATGTTTAGGTGTCCCATCAGTTTCAATCAGTTGTATTTCGTTAGGCATGCCATAACTCTGACGGAATGGTTTGTGTCACTCATTCCCCTCATGCTTGGAACTGATGGTTCAGGTCTATTCATAAAAACAAGTCTTGAAAGATCATTTACAGTCCTGTTTCAAATTTCTAGGTCATGACAATAGTTCTCGGTCATTAAGTCTAGGGTTGAGTCAATTTTGTTTTGCAAAGTCTAAGAAGACCAGCAGGCCAGAGGGATGTCCTCGATAGATGGTTACCTCAATAATTTTTATAATTATACAGATAAATTAGGACTTCTCCTCAAAACTCTGTTTTGAAGATAAGTCGTCATCTCATTTTTGTAATAAATTTTCAAAAATTTCAGTTCTTGAAATGTCCAGGCGCAGCCTTGGTCTCCTTTGCCAGATCATATCATAGTGATCCTTGCAAAAAATTGTCAAAGAAAATCATTATTTCAACCAAATTTAAGGAGGAAACCAAAAAGGTTTGAAGTCTATTAACCCTGGAAAAGTGTCGATGACAAAACATTACAAAATTGGTTATGGACCAAGCAAAAATCAAAAGGGAGTCTTTATAAAGATATTTCAACACATTTTCAACTCATTGTACATGCCAAGAGTGAAGAAGGTTGTTCCAAAGCGAAATTGTGAGTTTGAGTGGAAGTTGGAGCAGTTTCCAGGCGTGCAACGCACTAGGCTAGGCGCGGGACGCATCAGAGGCACGCGACGCACTGGGCACAAAGCCACAGTGTAAAAATACAAGCCCACGGTGCATCAAAGGCGCGCGGCGCATTGGGTGAGGCCCGCGGCGCACTGGGTTTGGAGCTCGAAACTTGTTTGGAAAAGCATCAACTCGCCTCCTCTCTGCACAAATTTGCAGGTAGGCTCATATCCATTACCTTTGCTTGGTTTTTAAAGGTTAATGTGACGGGTTCATTAAACATTTGCTGTAGAGATCCAAGTTGGAAAACCCTCCTTTGTCAATGAAAAAATGATGTAGGGTTTGAGTATAAAAAATTGTTGTAGGGGTTGACACCAAGGTTGTGATTTTTTCCCCATTTCCCTTCGTTTCCCATTCCCAAATTCACCATTATTTTTCCCCATTAATTCCCTTATTAATCCTACACTACAATCCCTCAAAGCCTAGTTCCTCACCTCTATTAAAAACACATTATCCCTACCTTACATCCCAAAACCCCAAAATCCAATATTTTCATTTCCCTTTCCTTCCCTAATTCCCTAATGTTTTCCCTTTCCTAATATTCCCTTGTGCATTTGTTTCCCCTTGGTCACAACATTTTTAGAGCAAAGAACAGTTTACAGTCAATTGTACACACAGATTATACATCAGCATATAATATTCCAGCTATCTTGTTTTCAAAGTCATGTCAGAGACCGAGTTAGTCTATGAGTAGGAGTATGACAGTGATTCTACACCGGAGGTAAATGTGCCAAATGTGCCACGGAAGTATCACAAAAGTGGCAAAGGTGGTCAGCATGTCAGGGAGGAGCCTACTTCTTTGGCTCAATTGCAGGCTTGCCCACTTGCAATGGATTGTTTTCAGCATCAATCATGTTTCCAATACTGTGAGATGATCTCACAAACTCAGCATCATCGGGAACTAGTTCGATTATTTGTTCTACATTTACATGATGGTCATGTAAACCTTGCCGGAGTAAATTTCACCTTGTCACCAGAGACTATTGCTCAGGCCACCAGGATACCAAATTTAGGAGAGGAATGGAGCGAACGCCAGCAGTTAGATAGATTTTACTATGAGCCATACATCAAACCCGGGTATATGAGACACATGAGCACAGTTTTTCCTTTCAGATTCTTGAGGGATGAGTTTGCACCATTGATGAAACTCATCATTCGATATTTCAGTTGCAAGGGAAGATTCTTGCGTCTCTATGCGTACCATGTCCGTTTGTTGATGCATTTTACGAGGGTACGTATGATGAACATTCCGTACTTCATGTGTCGCAACATAGAGAGGATGGTGACTTTAGTACAAAGGAAGAGTCCAGCACATCAGCATAAGAGCATATATCATTATGCGCTGATCAAAATCATAGTGATGCATCAGTTGACACAGCAGGGCATTACTTGGGAGCATTTCATCTCCCGTGACTGCTTCTCAATGCTATAGCCGCCTCCCGAGATAGTTCATGATGAGGGAGCGCCTTCACACCAGCCGGACATTCCTGAGACTGAGCATATAGGTGCTCCTCCATATGTGACATACCAGCGACGCCATAAAGCCTTATTTGCATCTACACGACGAGTACTATCTCCACCCGGGGTGGAAGGTGTCTCGTTGACTTCATCAGCACAACGAGTATTATCTCCACATCATGTGGAAGGGGTCTCGTCTTCTTCTTCAGCACAGGTATAGGTCCAGGATAGGGGCAAGAGGCCCATGCATGATGAGGGTCCTTCAGGAGGTCGGGACACGGATTTCATTGATGTTGATGCGAGCTCTCCTAGCTCGGAGCTAAAGGAGATCATCCGGGAGCAAAGGGCTGAGAATGACTTACTGCAAAAGAAATTGCAGATGGCTAAGTGGGTGATAAACTACTTGGAGCAGCGCAACAAACAGATAGAGGATAAACATACACTTTATGAGTTGCGGAAAATCCGTGAAGATCGAGAGTTAGCCCAAAAGAGAGCCGGTGATTTGACACCGATTGATCGAGAGTCTATTCTCATCCGTGTGAACACTCATTTGGAGAAATTGTTGGCGAAGGAAAACAAAGACAAAGACATGCTTCGTCATATGAAAACTCATTATTGGGCTCGTATGCATGTCTGCAAAGCAAAAATGAAGATCCTAGAGAGGCGATTGAGCAAAGCACTAAAACGGCGAAAAAAGCCCGATCAACTCCAAATTTTGGCTGAGGCTTCATTGGCGGGGCACAATACATGATGGAGGGTCTTCACTCCGAATTTGAGCAAATTCGGAGAAATTTTTGTCATTTTGAAAATTTTGTCCTAAAAACAGGGTTTTTGGCTCAACGTGTAGCGCGTCGACGCGCGCGCTTAAGATTGGGACACTTGCTGGAGGAAAAATCTACATTTTTGAGTTTTTCATGATGAATTATACATGCTCAGCTATTGCCAAAGCATTTCATTAAGTTCTGGGTGACCAAAAGGCTCAAAAACACCACGAAAATCACCTTTCTACCACCTTTTGCACCAGCAGGAAGTACTTCCGGGAGAATTACATTTTGAGGGGGAAAATGAGCTCCAAATTGCAAAATTTCACTTGGGCTAGATAGAAGACATCCAAAGATTTCCAACTAGCTATTGGGAGCTTGATTTGGATGCCGGGAAGTGCCCCAAAAACAGGTTTAAAGGCACACGACACACAGGGCTCACGCGCGCGGTGCACCGGGCTTTTTGGCCAAATTTCATCTTTCAGCTCAGGAAATGCAGCCAGTTTGACTAGTGTTGACTTGTGATGTGATTTTTCACTCCTCTTGATGTAATTAATGAAACATGATGTTATTTTGACACTTATTTACTCATTCTAGAAAATTCATTCACCAAAAAGTGAAAATTTAATGAATGAATTGGTTTCCTACCTTATAGAGGCAAGTTGTTTTGACTGCCTAGATTGTAGTGCTTTGTTTAGAGTTGGTTGAAACAACTCCTAGGATGATGAGCTCGACCCCTAGAGGCAAGGGAATGAGTTGGCTTGCCTATATTATGTATTTTCTTAGTCATTTTCAGGGTTGGACTCTTGGGAAAGGTTTGACACTCTATTGTACATATTTTATCTGCATTTGGCAAAGGAAAGACCAGGGTTTTGCAACACTATTTGGGATTCATGTGGCTTTATGTGTTGATGGTGTGCTTCTTTCAGTATTTTTAAGTTGTTATATGTATATCACTTTCATTCTCTTATCTTCTGCAATTGAACAAATGAAGTGTTAAGGTAGAATCCATAATTTTGCTATGCTCTGCCTTTAAGTTTGTTTGATTTTCCATGTTTTCATCTGTTTAGGAGAATCCTGAAAGTTTCTTGCTCTCCTTAACTTCTCACCAGTCAGATCTAGCCATTCATTCTCTTTAAAAGCATCAAGACAATCGCCTACCTTGCCCCAAGTAGACCTCTGCAAAAACTGTGCCTCATCCCCGCACCCAAAATTGCCTTTCCCTTGAATTTAACTAAACTTCAAAAACTCAATTTCAAACTATTTTTACTTCATGCCTAGCCTAAAATTAGTTATCAATTTATTCATCTCGATCTCATTGATTACCTTTTGCCGAGATTGACTCGGAGAGATCCCTCTCCTGTCCTCGTAGGGCTAGCTACGACGCTGAGTGTGGTTTGATGTAGCCTTGAGTTTTAGCTTATTTCATCCTAAGGTAGATTTGAGAGCTAACACGTGGTTTTTTCAACTACTGCGAGGTGGTTTCCAGATCCACGTGCTCTTCATCTACGTCGATGTCCTCAGCCCCCTACCCTGTCGACATTTCATGGCCCCCCTCGGCCTCTGTTGTTGTTGTTTCTTCCATCTAAGTTGTTGTTGTTGCATCGGCCATCTTCTGTTGTGGGGCTGCTTCTACTACTGCTTGTTCCTGGCACCTCTTTTCAGCGAGTTGTGCAATGGGTAGCTTGGTGTCCTTCCTCCTTTGCTCGGCTGCAACCTTCTCCATTCCTGCCAAGTTTGACGCCCACCACTCTAGAGGTGACATTTCCAATGCTGTGAAGATGGCGCCATTAGTAGCAATAAGTGGAAGCTTTGTCCATCCCTTTGCTAGATCTTTCTGTGCCCAAACACAAATGTTGTGTATGTCTGCTTTAAACTCTGCAAATCTCTACAAAGTGGCGTACACTGTGGGAGACAATTGTGGTCTTCTATTGATCCACATTCGGATGCTCGCCTCCATCAACACCCAAAAAATCTTGCTCACATGAATCCGCTTTGCATCCTTCATGTCCCAGAGCGAAGCATACTTCCCGACTTGAGGTAGGTCCTTGTTGATAGGAGGGAACTGGATCTCTCCCGGTAGTTTGCCTACTACCAGCAAGATGGATAAGAGCAACCACGCATAGTGGAAGATCTTACCCTACTCTTGGGCTTCCTTGCAGTTTATAAAAAATTCCTCACAGAGGAACTCAACCCAGTTGAACTGGATGCCCTCCATGCACTGCTCGGCTAGCGGAACCACAGGTGTTGGTAGTTCAGCTACACGACACTTCCGCATTAATTTGCTGGGTAGGAGTTGGGTGGCTACGCACATGCCTTTGTCCTTAATGCTCACAATTGCATAGCTGCGCTTCTTCTTTTCCAGCTTATATTTGGTTTTCATGGCTTTTGCAAGAGCTAAATCACTGCTTTTACCAACTATTTCCCTGGGGTCCCTTCCCTTACAGGGAAGCTGAGAAATACTATGAATGAGTTTTGTTGTGATGGGAATAGGTCCCTCCAACGATAGATACCCATCATAAACCACGCAAAACAACTTCCTAATCACAAAAATGGTGATTGGCGTGTGGTGAAAGTGGGGTATCCATCGTAGGTGAACTAACCCAACCTTCTCCACACCACGCAATGATTTTCGCGGCTTCAACGTGATCACTAGCCCCTCCAACTTCTGTCTCATCAAGCTTTCTGTTGCTAGGTGCGGGAACTTCTTGCTGTCTGCAAGGTTCCAATCTTCAAATTTCAGGGTAGCCACTTGGTTGAGGGGTGGACCTTTAAACATAATACCATCAGGGAGGAGCGGGGTCTGGAGCGCACTCTTCATGGCCTCCAGGTCTTTTCCACCTTAACTTTCCCTTGCCATGGAGGGACATACGCAGGTAACTTTGTTGCGAAAGGCATTGGTGTGACATCCTCATCTATATAGTCTTGCGCCTCTATTTGATCAATTAGAGCCTGTAAGTCTTCCTCCTCTTCATCTGATTCAATGGTGATGACTTTGCATTTCTCTTCCATTGACAACTTGCCAAATAGTGGGTTTCTTGGGGATACACGGACTAGTACCATACTCTGCTTATCTTTCTTCGACCATAACGTCCGTGGCGATTTTGGAACTTCTGGTGCAACTGCTGCCTCTCTGGGCTCCTCATGGACCATATGGGGCTCTACGGCCTCACTAGTGGTATCTTCAATGAATTGCACTCTTGGTCTGGTGGCAATCATCATGTCCATGCTCAAAGGTGGTAAGAGTACTCGGTGCTCAATGCCCTATAATTGCTCAATTGTCAAACAACCAAGTGTTGTCTCATGGCTAGCCTTGGGGGCTTTATAGCATCTTTCGAATTTGAATTCGATCGTGCCCCCCACTTCTAAATCATTAATGCCTTCTTTGCGGTAGATAGTCCCAAATATATCTATTAATTTGTGTCTTAATTGCTTGCCGCCCACTCCTCTTTGTCTTAAATTGGATATCTTATCATGAACAGTGACACCAACAGTCACCTCTCAGCCTACCTGCATGGCAGCATAGCCCCTTATGTGCGGGCACAACCCCTGTGACATACTGATCCTGCCGGCAACCTCCTTATCGTGGTATTCACACAGATTTTTCTATAGTCCAGCGCTCTCTTTCAACTGCTTGCAGTGTTGAGACTATGCTTCCAACAGCTAGTCAGGTGGCCGCACCACTTGTGCAAGACTACAATTCACCTTCCAGCCTAGTTCGTAGGCACTCCTGCATTACCCTCATGATAGTCAACGAAACACGTTCTTCTTTATGGAGTGTGCTCCCTTGGTTACTTTGTTTGGTAAGGTACGGTTGTAGCCATGGTAGCAGAGTCACAAATTCTCTGCAATAATCTTCTAATGTAAGAGTTCAAATGTCTGTATCTTGTCTTTTCATTCTTAGTTTATCGACAAGAAATTCTTGCATAATTTCATTTTCCAGTTTTTTGATCTCAACATCCATTAACATGCTTCTCTTCCTCAATCGTACTTGATCTTCTTCAAGTTCCTGAAGTCTAAGGTTCCCTTTCCAAATGGCTTCTTGAGTCTGCATATGTTCGTCCTTGCGTAGCTACATAATCCGTTCGTCTTGATCCTCGCGTACTGTCCTAATTGTGGGAGCTATTGCATGAGGATTTCTTTCCTCCAAAACTATGGTCTCGTCTCTACTCTTCAGCTTTGGAATCAACTCTGCGGTTAGGTTTTTGCATATGGCCCTATAGGCCCATCGAACAGCTGGCATGCGCAGGTCCCAATCATTTTGTCGCGCCTGGTGAACCCTGTTCAGGTCTCCGCACACCTTATTGAATGCTTCCACATGGAACGGTTGGTATGCATGTCGCCTTTCCTGCTGCTGCATCCTATTCCAATTTTTGATGCTGAGTTTTGGGTGTACTTGTGTGGGTTGTACAGCATAGGTCTGTACCCATCGAGACAGGTGGGTGCGAAAGTTTCTCCGTCCTTGCTGACCGACTTTTGTTAGAAGTTGGGCACTTCCAAAACATAGGCACATCATCCTTCTACACCTGTGCCAGTCCTTAAAATTTCCTTGATGTGTACCCTACTATCGTGTGGGTGTTGCGCACAGTGCTCACTTCAATGCGTTGAACCGCTGCTGTTCTAGCACTGCGGTTTCAAATTTTCTTAGAAAATCGTCCACCGCTATCAATCGATCATATGTCAGTAGCTCTCTTGCCTCTGTTGTCATGCAATGCAATGGTTTAACCATCACGTTTCAATTCAGCATTGTCACTTCGTGCGACCGATTCTGCTACCATTCTACCTCTTCGTTTGAATCTGAAGTGAAGGAGTTTTATAACTCCCACGAGAGTCTCCTACCTACAGTCAGATTCACCCAATCATAGTCTCACACGGTTATCTTGTAAATACAATCCAGATCATCATCACTATCATTGTCATGCACAAGTTCCTTATAGCGCGCTCCTTCGTCTGGGTCTAGCGGGACTACTATGCGTAGTGATTTTTTCTCGAAAATCATCTTACACTTCTTTAGGTTGATGACTACATTCATATCAGTGGCCGAGTCTATTCCTAACAACGTGGGATAGGGATTGTTGTCATCGACAATCTCTATTACCTCAAAATCTGCCCACGTGCTCGTGCCTTCAATATCAACTATTACTCCTTGCAACCTACCCATGGACAAAATCTCCTATTGGTTCACCATTTGTAACTAATTAGGGGGCCATTGTAACGTAGGTTTGCCCATGCATTCCCATGTTTTCTTTGGTAATACATTCATGTCTAAATCCAGATCTAGGATTACTTGATCCATTTCATACTCACCAATTTGCGTAGTCAACCTCATTTCCCTTCTAGTGCGAAATGCATGCTTCCCTAATTTCTAGACTACGCGCAGTTCTCCTGAACTCGTGCACCTCGTGATCAGCTCCTGTAGTCCTTTAACTATCTTGCTATCGCACAACAGTTTCATGCATGTCTCCAGAAAAGTAGTGAGCATTGAAGTAGCCATTCATGGCTATGGTTGATCCTTACTACCTGAATTGGAGGCCTCCGTTATGCTCTTCTTAGCGTCCATGAATGTATCCTTTGCGCATTCTAAGTCAAACTCAGGTTCCTTTGCAAGAGCCTTGCAAACCCATGCACCGTCCTCTGGTTACTTTCCCATATCCTCCCCCGTGGTTGTACTGCTTTTTAGCATCATGTTTACATACGGGTATTCTTCACATGACTCAGACCTCATCACTTGTATATTCTGTGTTGAAAGAGGCTAGAATGCCCATTTTTCGTGCATCCTTGTGATAAACCTAAGAATGTCGATTGTTTCATGATTAAACAAATCACAATAATGTTATAGACATATTTGGGAATTGCAACCCCAATCTCATAAACCAATGGCTTCTAAGCCCCTAAAAGTATTGTTTCATACCCTAAAGGGACAAGGTCAGCTGATTACATCATCTCCTAGAAGATCTCCTTGAAAAACTACTCAGAACTGGTCAAAACTGGACCATTCAGACTGCTCAGTGCTAAGGGTGCGATGCATCTCACCTACTACATGCAAAAAGTGCGATGCATGCTGAAAATCCCTTCCGTAGGGTGCAATGAGGGAGAGGAGACAAATGGCAGAAGCAGTTGGCTAGGTGGAAACCCAAAGAATCTTCTAGAAACAACCCATTTGACACTTGCCTCTCTGAATTTTCCCAGGGATGAGTAAGAGATCATGAAATCTCCAAGTGGAACCAAGAACTATCAGAGAAATGACACTAATCAAAATCCCAGAAGCTGACTCACCCACTTGAAAATATCTATATATGGATCCCTCATCCTAGAGATCCATAGGCTGGAACTTTGTATTTTGTAAGTGTTGTTGCTTTCTCTGTGAAACATCATAATGTTGGGTGATATAGCTTTTCATGAGGTGAAGAAGGCTTTCAAGCTGGGAGAATGGCGTTGGGTCAGATTAATGGGTTGTAATCCTCTCTTCTACTACTTCTATCAATAAAGATATTTGAGTTTTCCTCCATATTCTTGTATATCTTTGAATTTTGTATTGATATATGAATTTGTATGGTTAATATATATCCGATCCTAAATTGTTTATGGTTATAGATCTCTACGCTTTGATGGTATTATGCTGCTTTGACTCTATAAGTGTTCTTTGAAGCTGGACAAGTAAGGAAGGAGTGGTGAAGCTCTATCAAAGGAGGGAGGAAACAAGCAAGGAGCCAAGCGAAAGACAGAGGTCGGTACTCTCTACTTCTCTCTCATCTATCTCTCATAAAGAAAAACACAAGTAACTTTAGTTTGTTTGTTTCTAAGATAGCTACCTGTCTTAGTGGGACTAGTAACTCTGAATGGACACTAGTTTTCCTGATAAAAAAATGGTGACTTCGCTGGGGAGTGAATAGTTTGTTTTCTTGTTTCTATTTGTTTTCTTTATAAACTACAGACGAAGCCTGAAGTTAAGCTAGCTAGCCTTAGAACTACTTTTTATATGCAACTGCAAAGTAGATCAACGCTGCTTCAGTCCATCTTCGGGTTTGTTTATGAACTGAACAACTGACTTGCAAACATCCTAAGTGCCCTGGTGGTAGCTCAAGTAACCTCATTATATCAGCCCCTATACTTTTTGTTTACTGCCTATCATTAGCTCGGCCTAAATCCCTGAACTAAGCTGCAAATTGTGAGCAAAAAACAAAACTCAGTCTCGTCCCTGGACCATCGTATTGTCTCTCATTGACAGTCTGGATGCATTGCACCTCCCGTGTGATGTAGGTGAGATGCATCCATGTTTCCCTGTGTTACAGGTGGGATGATTAGGTGAGACTATTTCTGCCTCCAGATTTTGGTTTTTTCTTCTTTGTCTTCAGCTTTATTCAGTAGTCTTGTTGTCTATGATCAGTATATCACTGTTGAAACTCTTTTCCTTTGCATTATTCAACCTCCACTGATAAGGAATTGTGAATTTTGTTTATGTATTTTTCATCATTTACAGTTCTCCTTTGCAAATAGTAGCTTAATCAAATTGTCATCTTTTGATTTAAAAGTGTCGCAAGTGTCATTTTCAGTCAAAGAAAAGAGTCTTCCTCTTTTTGATAGTCGATTACACTTTTTCCATTGTATTTGATTTGAATCATCAATTCTTTGAAGTGTCAAAAGCAGTTCTCAAATTGAAATTGAAAGTCTCGCTCTTAGTCTTCCTTTTGTTTTTCAAATTCGAAATCACAAAGTGTCATCTTAGCCTTCGTTTTGTTTTTTGAATTCGAAATCACAAAGTGGTCTTCCTTTCATTTTCTGAATTCGAAATCACAGAGTGTCGTCTTAGTATTCTTTTCATTTTTGAATTCGAAATCGCAAAGTGTCGTCTTAGTATTCCTTTCGTTTTTGAAAAGAAAATTGTTAGTGTTGTCGCTTTGAAAGAAAAAATAGTTTAGATCTGTACTTAGCATTCTTTTTGTCATTCACACATTAACTGTCGTACCGTAAAAAGTATTCTGAAGTTTTGCGATTGGTTTGGTGATCCCTCTATCTAGAGTTCCGAAGTAGTCACTTTCATTCCTTTTCAGACTCCTTAAAAGAAAAGGTCCATCTGAGCACTTGTCACTTGAGGCTCATTAAAAATTGAAGGCGACTAGAGTCATCTTTAGCTTTTTCTTGACTCTTAAAAATTGAAAAAGCAAGTTGTGTCAAAGTGTCATAAAATTTATTTTAATCGGAATAATGTCACTGTTCTCTCATTGGTCTTAGGTTGAGAAAATTGAGTCTACCAATTAGGGATTTCCCCTTGGGGGAAATCCTAGTCCTTTCTCCACTTGGGGAGATGTTGCTGCTCCACACATGGCTACTTTGTCCCTTCCAGGACTCACAATTGGCCTGCCAGTATGGCTTTTTTCAGCCTTTGTTGTGTAAAACACCATGATTCCTGAGCAATCAAATCAGCAACCAGATGATACTAGAGTTACCCCCAACCTTCTAGTTCATTTGTTTCTCCCTCTCCTTCTTCCTCTTCTCTTGGTGAAGCTAGTGAAACTAAAAACCAAGTAACTGAGAAGAAGAAGAAAGGGTAGGAGAAGAAGTAGAAGAAGCCAACGATGAAATGGGGTGGCCATACATCGTCTGGTGAAAATCCACACACTGCACCATCCAAACCTAAATCTCCATGTGTCATTTGCAAGGGAGACAACTATCATCGAGATTTTTCTTGCATCCCACGGATCTTAAGGGACTAGTCTCCCCTCTTGCATGATACGGTGTCCTAAACCTCTGACAATCATGTTGAAAGTACACCATTAACTAGTGAAAACAAAGTCAATGGACAAAAAGGAAGATCTAAATTTCCTTGTAGACTGTGTGAAGGTGATCATGCCCTCCACTGTTGTCCCTTATTGGACGAAGCTAAACGAGTCTTAGATAACTGTCCTGCGTCACCGCAACAACTTCCTCCTGGATACAAGAAACTCTTACTGAGTCCATCGCTAGTTGGAAATCCGACTAACACACCTTTGTTGTGGGTCGAAGCACCTATCATTGAAGATAAACCCTCTGAGTCCACCCTGGAAAAAATTCAACACATCAAGATGGCAATCGACCCCGTCTTGTCTTCAGAAGGTCCACCTTCAGATGATACTTTCACCAAAGATGATAAGGACGACAACATCCAAATAGTTTTCATTAACATAGAATTCGATGAACATGGGGGCAATCTACCCTCTCCTTTACCGCAGGAAGGAAGTTCGTCAGAGATTTACCCGACCGTTTACTCGGTCCCTCCTCCAAGAAATCTAGTTGTTTCCTTCGATTGGAATCTACTAGGTAGACCCCGCCTACCATCTAATGTACCATTCTGAATCATAGTACAAGCTTACAAATGATCATGGTTGGCACTATCATAGATGAAGGGGCTTCTGTGACTATCATTTCCTCAGCTGCTTGGAAAGCGCTTGGTTCGCCATCGCTTTTGCCTGAGATTCAAAATCTGACAGGCTTCAACAAAGGAACCAGTCGACCGTTATGGATCCTTCCAAATTTTCCTATAACTTTGAGAAGGGAAACCATTCATCTAAATGTGATGGTAGTCCAAGGAAATCTAGATTAAAATCTACTCCTTGGGTGTGACTACATTTATAACATGGGAGCTATTGTTTCTTCACTCTTTCGAGTGATGTGTTTCACGCATGAAGGCATAGTGGTCTAGCTCGTAAATAGCTTTCATTCCCCGGTTTAAACACAACTACTAGTCAAGTGCCAACCTTAACTGGTATTTTCACACGAGGAATGTCTCATCAGTCTCTAGTCCGTCCACCTGATGAGCACGAGTGATTCAATGATTGTGACTAAAACCCAGGAGGCACGCGCCCTGGTTTGCTTCTGCAGAAAAAACCCAAATATAAGGTAGGTTTCCGCATAGGAATATGACTAGTCTGACTATCCTATCCATTTAGGAAAATGGATCAGACTGGAAAACAATTCCCCCATCAAAGGTTATGTGATTGGCACTAACAACAGTCACCTTTGTCCATTTCGATGGACAACGCCAAGGAAGTGTTTTGTCTGCTACGCGGATGAAGCAATCTTGCTAATGCAAGAACTTCTGTATGGTAACCTGGAAGCTATATTTCGTTATACCTGGGGGCATGCAAACCTTTTTGCATGCAAGTGAAAAGTGACCATATATTTTCTTAGTTTTTAGGCTCTTAACCCTTTAAACACATAGGTTGGTCGTTCCTAGCTTGCATAAAAAAAACCTTCAGAGCAAAGTTTCGAATGGGGCAAGCTCCCTAAAAAATGAACCTATTGATGAGACATCCATATTATACGACTGGCACGAGTAGTTTTACACAAAGTTCAAGCTCATTAAAAAATAAACCTAGCAATGAGCATATGTTCCACCAGAGTTTAAGCTCATTAAAAAATGAACCCACCTTGGGCAAATAACCATTGCAATTGCATAATTATCAGCTTTTGAGCCTTGGTCGTGTTCTTACCATCAACTCCACTCTTTTTTAGCTGATCATACGCCTCCATTTGATTGTTTACCCCTTTTGAGGAATAGTTGTGACGAGTGATTCTATTAGCCACCTTCTCTACACTACCGTGATTGAAAAGTTCCAAACCTTACCTGGAACCAGCTGCTATCCGAAAACATCACTCGTTCCTCAAAAAACGAGTCTACTTTAAGCTCTTTTCATCTTACTCGTAAAATATGAAAGGATTGCCGAGAAATTGGCCTCTCTAGCTTGTTAAAGAGATCAGAAGTGCCATCCCTCCTCTAGATTTTAATATTTTTGGACCTGAGGGATCATTACACAAAAAGATCAAGCGTTTGTCTTGTTCGGCTCATTACAACTATCGAAAAGTAATCCCTTTCGTATTATTTTATACTTTTTCAAACCTAAGGGATTCTATTATGAAAAAGGAATAATGGAGTTGCCTTTCCATCTCTTTTTTTACTCTCTAAAATTGAAAAGGACTGAGTTATCTTTGTCGTTAAACTCATTAAAACAATAGCGAAAAACTTGTCCATGCAGACAAGAACGATTTTCACTATCGCTAGGCTCGTTAAAACATAGCGACAGGTTTACCCGAAGGGAAAATTATAGAACTAGCATATGTTATCCTCCTCAAGCTTGAAAAAAATAAATAGGTACTGGTTAGCAATGACTGGAGAAAAATTGGGAAGAAAACTTGAAGAAACTTTATTGGTAGCAAGTCACTCTTGAACATGAAACTTTCACGCCATCACCATGATTGAGTCGGGTTGAGTTGTTCTCTTCACTGGTCATATCACCATTGGTCCTCTGTACCATTCATTTTTGGGGTTAATGCTACCAATCCATTTCATTGTCACCGATATGCTTAAGAGAAGTCACTCAGAGAATTCACCAACCCAACTTATGTCTCATCTGCTGCAATACCTTCACGCTTCATTATTTCTTGACCACCACCATGAACCTTGTATCATCAGATTATTTTCACCTCAACAAAATCATTTGCTTTGTTTCATGTCGTAGATGTGGGATTCATTAAGGCCCTCCTACGATGGGTCACTTATTTTTGACATTAGCTCATTATCCAAGAAGTTCACTTAGGAACAACCCTTTCAGTACTTTGAAGCTTGCATGCCTCAATGGCAAGTTTCTCACTTTCGGCGACAGGTTTACATCAATGGCCTTCAACCAGAAGATTTTGCGTGGTGTTCGACGTCGACTCATGTATTTGCACCATGTGAATTGTATTGCAGTACTTTGAGGATCATTATCATTATAGGTGATTCCTCTCGTGCCTATTAACAACTTATATCATTGGTTGGTAATCAGGCAATGTCTTTCCATGTTCGACATGAGAACATCTTTTCACATGGATCAACTTGTACCTCAGGTGAAGATTGAATGAGTTTGAAGACCACGGATCTAGTTTCATCCATCTAGGTTGTGATATATTTATGGAAATAAAGACATCAAATGTACATCATAGTTGCACAGATAATCATCCAAGCCGAAGGATGATGGCTCCACCAGAATCATCAGTCTATCACACAGACCATTTTCTGTCATATGTACATGAAAATGAATTTATAAAGCTGAGCATGGGAATGCTTGCCTCAGCTAGATCCAAAAAATATTATGAAGATAATGTATTGTATTGTATCTTATTACAGGTCACCTTCCAGTTCGAAAAACCTCGGATCCTCATGATAAAGCATTTCACCTTGCATCAGAAGATTTACAACCTCATGCTTTAGGGGGTAACTGTTATAGACATATTTGGGCACTGCAACCCCAATCTCATATGTCCATAAACCAAGGGCTTTGAAGCCCCTAAAAGTGTTGTTTCATACCCTAAAGGGACAAGGTCAACTAATTACATCATCTCCCAGAAGTTCTCCTTGAAAAACTACTCAGAACTGGTCGAATTGGACCATACAGACTACTCAGTGCTAAGGGTGTGATGCATCTCACTTGCTACATGCAAAAAGTGTGATGCATACTAAAAATCCCTTCTATAGGGTGCGATGAGTAAGAGCAGACAAATGGCAGAGGCAGTTGGCTAAGTCGAAACCCAGAGAATCTTCTAGAAACTGCCCATTTGACACTTGCCTCTCTGAATTTGCCCAGGGATGAGTAAGGGATCATGAAATATCCGAGTGGAACCAAGAACTATCAGAGAAATGACACTAACAAAAATCCCAAAAGCTGACTCACCCACATGCAAATATCTATTTATGGATCCCTCATCCTAGAGATCTAGAGGCTGGAAATTTGTATTTTGTAAGGAAGTGCTGTTGGTTTCTCTGTGAAATATCATAGTGTTGGGTTATCTATCTTTTCATGAGGTGAAGAGGGCTTTCATGCTGGGAGGATGGCACTGGGTCAGATCAATGGGTTGTAATTCTCTCTTCTACTACTTCTATCAATAAAGCTATTTGAGTTTTCCTCCATATTCTTGTATATCTCTGAATCTTGTATTGATATATGCATTTGTATGGTTAATATATATATGATCCTATATTCTTTATGGTTATAGATCTCTATGCTTTGATGGTATTATGTTGCTTTGACTCTAGAGGTGTTCTTTGAAGCGGGAAAAGTAAGGAAGGAGTGGCAAAGCTCTGTCAAAGGAGGGAGGAAACAAGGAAGGAGACAAGCGAAAGATAGAGGTTGGTACTCTCTACTTCTCTCTCATCTATCTCTCATAAAGGAAAACAAAAGTAACTTTAGTTTGTTTTCTTCTAAGATAGCTACCGTCTTAGTGGGACTAGCAGCTCTGAATAGACACTAGTTTTCCTGATAACAAATACAAATAGGATATCCTTGTTGGATTGGTACAATCATAGGTATAGTGCCCTAGCCCTCCGCAATTTTAACAAATTAACTGTCCACAACCCCTTCCTCATCCCATTCCTCCTCATCTCCGACCTCGCCCCTGAAATCTAGCACATGCCATCCCTGCATCTGGGTTGAGGGCTCGCCTTTCAGTCTGCATCGTATAGGTAGGGGTCTGATCCATCATTAGCTCATAACTACGGCAAGTGCACTCATCGTGGCCTACCAATCTGCAGAAATTCCAAAATAATTGTTGGGGCATCTATGTATACTTCTGCAACAGATGACAATTATCCATCATGTGTTTCCCTCCTATTTGACAAATCCCGCACCATAAAGCGGAGTGTTGTGCTTGGCCCTGCCTATGCCTCTTGTCTCAACTGCATTGGCCCTCCTCCTGCAAAGTAGTTTGCGAACACTAAACAGTGATCCCTGTCATGGTCGTGGCCTTTGCATTTTATGCACCATACCTCCTCGTGCGCCTATGGTCGCGATGCGTTGTCTTGATTCAAACTTTGCATTTCCAGGCATAGATTTTTTAGTTGCATGTGGATTTGTTGAAATCCCAACCTAGGGTCTTTTATCGGGGTCTCATGTAATCTCATCGCCATTTCCAATGCTTCGGCCTTGGTGGAAAGTTTCTATTGTGACATTGTCATCCTCAAGTGCGGTGTCAGAGAGGATACAAACCATGCACAATGCTGTCCATCTGTCAATGCCATATTGTATTCATGGATCATACTCTTCAGCTGTTGATCCAAATCCCAGGGAGTCCCACCCGAGAGTATCGTGATTTCTTTAAACCTGATAATTGATTGTGTTTCTAAATTTGGCCTGCTAAATTCCCTACTCAACGTGGTCTAGATCTCTACTATCCCTTCATTTGGGTGGTCATTAGAGTGCTTGATATAATATGTTAATGCGCGATCCTACAGTGCGTTCACCAATGTAGCCTTCTTATATTATTGTCTATTATACCTTGTGCTTCACATACTACTCTTACCACAAACTAGAATTAGTCTGGATCTTCATTCCCTACCCCTCTGAATATTGGTAGTTTAATTGCACCCACCATACTGAATTGTGGAGGTGGAGTGGGAGGGGATGGAGGTGAGGGAGGTGAAGCAGGTGGCGGTGTGGGTGGAGGTGGTAACCAAGGAATGCGTTGTCTTATCAAACTGACCATGCTTCTCAAAGAGACCGTAGCGAACTCCTCCTTGCTCCCTTGTGAGGGTGAAATTAAGGGACTGTTTTCTAATTCTTCACTACTTTTGTAGATCTTTCCGCTGCACGTAGTCCCAAACGTTAACGTATTCACATGACCCTTTTTGTACACAATAGCATCTTAATCCAAGTATTCAAAGATTTAATATACTTACCTAACAGTCATTTGAGAAAGCATCATTCTGCCTCGTTGTAGCTCATCGTCATGTCTACCGCAAACTCAACGATAAATCCCCCTATTATCTAGTCGAGCCAACGGTCTACAGCTCATGTGATCTTGTCCTCTAATGCTTCTAGTCTGTGCCCTAATCCCAGAGTCCACACTATTGGTTTTTCAAGGCTACACCTTCCCTAGTCGTCGGCTAACCTCGCGATCCACTGATACAGCTCAGAAGGAAAGGATGCAAAGAAAATATTGTGGCTTTCTGTGTACATGTAATGCTCCAACCACTTTCCCTTGGATACTGGCGGAGTTCTATTTTCCTGTGTCGCAAACTCGTGAATCTTCTCATCCAACCACTCTTAAATTTCCTTCTTTGTTGGGTTTGAGTGGCATGACATTAGGCATCCCTTATGCAGATCTTGATCCCAACAATGGAACCATTTCTTGGCTTAGTGGGGCCTGACCTAGATTCAGAAGTGATTTAGCCAAGCAAATCTTGGTACTACTAACCCTTTTGGCAACAGTCCACAGAGCGCGAGCTAAGGTCTCACTCAAAGTAATATGGGAGGGTGCTAGAACCAAGTTTCCACACCCTAGGGATGTTTGATATGAGGTGATTGGTATGCGATCCAACATTCGCACTTACTACGTTGCGCACACCGGCAGACACCCCATGCCCTGTGATACTATCTTCGTGTAGTTCTAGCCGCAACCCGACTCGTGTTATTTACCTAAGTCTTCCTTAATTAGGATCTGTTACATGATTACTCAGATTATGTTCATGTACAAGAATTTGTACCAATATTTATCAATGGCGTGCAGTAAATAACATAGTAAAAGTAATGCATAACATCAAAATACAGATTCAAGAATAGATGCACAGAGTAACTTCTCTTTATTGACTTTCCATCCCAATTACAGACCCAACTCCGCCTTGCGCACTTAGCTGCAGAGGTCCACATAGTTAGCTGCAAACTCTACTAGGCCTCTGCACACTCAGCTGTAGAGCCTCCTACTATTACTATGACCCAGTACACTTCAGATCCAACTCTACACTCTAACCATGCCTTCACATTTCTATATATTCTTGCTTATCTTTACACTTAGAGCCTCGCTCTATTTATACAATCCCATGGTCCGCAGACCATGGGTAGGCCGACACATCTTTACATTAAATTACAATATTTTAGGGCAGACAACCCTATGAGTCATCCTAGACTTTTCGTTCTGTGCCTGCAATTTGCAGAGTCTTATAATGTACATTAACTAAAAGTTGGGCTTCGAGCTCCAAAAACATGCTGTGGGGGATCCCATACCCAACATTCACACATCAAAAGGATGTGTTTTCGTTGAACCAGTAGTATTATGGAATAGCCATGTTTCTCATTCCAAAAAGTTTAGATGAGAGTATTCTTCTGAAGACTGCAACAACTATTCAGTCCAACAAAACTTGTGATATTTTAGAAATGAGATACAATGAAAGGGTGAGCCTATTTTTGATATCAAAAAAGTAATTGGAGACATGGATGACCTCATTTTTATGGTACTCACGATTGTCTTGTATTATAGACTCTCACACTGCATGTTCTTCTCCAGTGAGTTCGATTTGGAGCTGGCTGTCACTATGTTTGGAGACCAAACATGCGTGTTTTGGCTTTAATATCACTTGATGACCTTTACTGTATGTCGCTCTCCCGAGAAAATACACGGTCCTTTCGCTCTTCTTGCTTGAGTCCTAGCGTTTGCATAGGCATTGTGGAGTCCCTAGAACTTGCTCTTTCTCAGAGACAATGCTAATGCATGGACTAATGATAGCGGAAGGTTGATCTCACTCTTCTTGATTGGATAATGACCATACACGTGTGCTTAACAAGTGCCTATGTAGTACCTTCATTGAATTCCATAAATTCTCTTATGTACTTACTAAGATGGAATTAAGGGACCGTTGAGCTTAATCTAAAACCAACAAAGCCTCATTTCAAAAGAGGATCCACAAAGAAATTACCCACAGATACCCAAAGGAGACTTGAAAAAACTCAAATTAATTCTTAATACAAGATTATGTACCAAAGAGACTTAAGGACCTCCTATCTAAACCTTTTCTCGAAATGCATTAGAGAGCTACTACTCAGTCCTACACACCTAAATTTTATGTACATTGATAGTGCTGACAAATATAATATCTCTTACAAACAAACAAAGAGAGATTGAATATCTATCTAGTGATAAAAACTGAATATATAAACTATATATTTAGTGGATCTCTAGGGTGAGATACGTGGAGAGTGTACAAACACTCATACAAGCCCTCTATTACATTAAGTTCAAAGCCTCAAATACATATGCTTTCACACAAATGGGATGGTTTCAACCACTGCCTAGATATTAGGATCGGAGGTCTAAGATTAGAGTCTCAATGCTATCATCATCATAACAATAATCTAAGTTTAGATTTATCCATTACTTCCAGCACTCCCCCTTAATGTAGAAGGGGTACTGAATAATAACATAAGCCTGCTCATCTAGTATCAACTAGGCTTATAATTAAAACATGAAAAAACTTGGTAGCAGAGGTTTTCATTTTGGTCTTTTTCCTTGAGATTCCATGCTTGTTCATCTTGATTTGAGGCTTCATCTTCACCTTTCTCGACATGATATAGTGATGTATCTTCACCTCATTTATTCCCCAATGATGGAAAACTTGAATCTTTATTCTTTCCCTTTTCAAGATTATGGCAAGCTTGATAGGAGAATTTTCCCTCTCACTATTTCTGGTGTCAACCATCTAAACATCAGCTATGTTGTCTTCGTCATTCATTGATGTAATGGTTGCACACATAGAAATATTAATGAGATCATCACAATTTAAATTGTCTCCAGCTTTGTCTTCTTCTACCACGTCTTTCCAATCAGCTTCATGTGGCTTGTCCAATTGATCTTCGCCACTTTGTTCCTATTTACACCCTTTCTAAATATCAGCTCATGTGTCTTCAATCTCAGGGTCTTGCACAATAGATTGTGCCTCTTGATTCTCATGGTCAAAACCACATTGTTTTTCTGAAATTTCTTTTGACTCGAACATACTACCCATGCTAATGCTAAATGCCCACATGAGGAAAAGATCATCATCATAATTAAAAATATTTGAAAATATAGACATGTTGTTAAATTCCAGCTTATCTCTCTTCGAGATTTCTTTTCGACTCCTCTTCATCAACAATGTTTTGTACAAGAATTTCAAGAATATTCTCACACTTTTCTTCATTTGTCTCCATAAGATGTGGTTTCCATGTCAAATGTTTTGTTTCCCTGATACAAGGCTTCCTACTACTATTCCTTGAATGTTGAACTCTTGTCACACCTGCACATAAAATACAACACGCATGTTATGGAAAACACTCTCTCCCTCTTGACCTTCTGCAACACATGTATGGGTCTTCGTATAATCAATAAAATGAGTACTTCCTTGGATCCATTCACTATATCCTATAACTTCCTAGATGCCATTCTTGTCATCCTTCCAAATAACCATGGCTTGCTTTACATAAGCCTTCTCACAAATATATGGGCATGCTTCTCCTTGAGGCACTTCTATGTACCATTTTTCATAATTGTCTTCATAATCCATCTTTTTTCCCTCCTTGATTTCATGAGACAGTGATGTCTCCTCTTTGTGACTAACAAACTCTTGGTTGTCTTCTTATCCTTGGGAACTTTTGACCTCCTTTGGACTAGCTAAACTGAAATGTACTGAGGACTTCCCACCAACTCTCCGTCATACTGAATCAACCTGCAAATCTACAAAACATGCCATTTCTTCTATTTTTCTAATTTCCATTGGTCTTTAAAAATGATCCAATAAATACTTAGTAACAAAAGCGGTATAACCAATCAATTATACTCTCAGTTTACTCTTCCTCTAACTAACTTGGAGAGTGTAAGCATGAGCTTATTCATGGTCTTCATCCACTATGTCCTCATGAGATAACTATGAATCTTCTTCCTCTGTGACAATTCTTTAAAGTTTTCCACCTTTGAATCAACTTCCTCTTACTATTCACTATTAGCATAATTCATTTCTTGTTGAGTTTTTTCTTCCTCCATAATCTGAAGCACCTATTCAGCTCCAAGCTACTTAGTACTTGCAAGTTAAAATTCATGCAAGTAGTTACCAAAAAGTATATTTATTTCTTCCCCCTCCTCTGATGTTGTTGACATTCTTTAACTGTGCAAAACTAAGCACATCATAATTTCATCATTCACATCATTCTCTCCTCGAACTTTTCCTTTTTCTTGTTCATAAAAGTTAACTTCCCCTCCTCCATAGTCAACAAACCTGAGTTCTTCTATCAAAAACAAAGCATTCATGTTGTGCTTCAAATTCATTCGAAGTACAATCCACTTCATGTGCTTCCTCATTTTTATTATCCTACCATCTCTCTGGGATTTTTGGAGCAAGCTTATATTCCTGTTCTCCCTGTTCACAATATTTCCATCCCTTTGATCTATAAGAGCCTTCAATGGTTTCTCATATTCCATGCTTACAAGGTGTTCATACAAACATAATTTGTTAGATTTAAAAACACAAGGATCTTTGGCATCCTCTTCTGTCAGTTGCACCTCTTTCAGCTTTTGAATCCTTTCAAAACCCTTGATACTTTCCACTAGTCTCCTCTCTTTGTCTTCAAGAAGTGGTTTACAATAATTAACTTCTCCTTCCACAGGTTGAGTTGTTGTTAGCTCTTTTATTCCATCCATTATTTGATAAATCTCTTTATCCTCTAGTTCCCTAATTGTCTAGCTTTTAGGTAATTCCTTTAAAAACATTTATATCAGTAGATAATTTGAACCTCCTTATTAGGTTTCATTTCTAACCTTCTTCCCTCACTTGTATCAGCATGATTAACACATTGATTTATGCCTTTGACTGTGTCATCTAGTTTTAAAATTCCTCATGGATTAGTTTCCTCATTCCATTTGTATTGGCCTCCTTCTCCCCTATGCTATCAATTTTACCTGGCACTTCATCATGGCTAGAAATAGTAAACTTCTTCCTTCTCTATTTATGCTCCCCCATATTCACCATGAAATGCAACCTATCCCTATAACAATCCTTGCCTTACTTGTTACATGAACACTTGACCTCCTCTTGGGTATTGGTGTCCCTCTTAGTTCTCTCCTTTGGAACCTCTTGAGCACTCCTTTCTCCTATCTAGCTATTTCTCCTCTCCTCACCTCTTGAGCACTGCTTTCTCCAATCTAACTATTTCTCCTCTCCTCACCTCTTGAGAACTTCTCTTGTTCTCTTCTCCTTGAGGACTTCCTTTGTCCCCCTCTTCCTTCCAACCTCAGCTGGAATGTTTCTCTATATATGCAGCTTATCCACTGTAAGGGTGTTTTTCTACCACAATCTTTGTGAACACCACTGATTCTCTACTCAACCTAGATCACCTCCATTTTGTCGGAAAAGCTTTTCATGCTCAATCTACTTTGCACAAAACCTATAGCTATATATGTTTCTACACACACTCACAAATTCATTAGCCAAGAATAAATCATAAAACCAATTATACCTATCTGGCTCTCATCCTCTAACATTTCAATATCTTAGTTCTCCTAGTTATGCCTATGTATGGTGTTCTTCTATCTATTTCCAGCTTTGCAATTGCCTGAACTTCTTCCTAGATTTTTATAATCCTATTTCATAGTTTTTCTTAACTATGATATCTCCTGGCCCTTTCAAAATGTCTTTTACTCAAGTATCTTTTTTCTCATCCCCTATGCTTTTGTTTCTGAACCTTGTATTTACAAAATGGATCCCTTTGTCAATTATCAAAAGAAAGAGAGAAACCATTACCTCTCTATTTCAGTGTCTTCTCCTCCTCATTGGCTACAATATCCACTGACTCATTATTTTTTCAACAAGGCTTCCACTAAGACGACCTCACTATGCAGTCTTCCTAAATCTATGACTCTCCTTTGGTTTGCTAGTTTTGTTTTGTTGATCTTTCCCTAAATTTTCAACAACTTTGATTTGTAGAGCTCTGGTACCACATGATAGTAGGCCTCTCTAATGGCTCGCTTCCTCTTTCCGAAGATTCTCTTCCCTTGGGTTCTCATGAATATTCCCTCTTGCCTAGGATTCCTTTCCCTTGAGAATTGCCAATTTTTCCAATGTAACTTATAAAATTTGATTTATTGCTCCCTTACCTTTCAGAAGCCTCCATACAATGGTAGAAAATTTCAATAAAATGAAACCACTCAGAAAATTCTCACTCTTACAGTCAAGAGGTTATTTTACCCTAGCTTTTCTCCCTTCTTCAAAATAATGGAGCTTCTCCCTTGTCAATCGATCCAATCCTTCATTCTATTTTTGATTCCCTTCATTTTTCTCTATAAAGTATCCTATGGTGTATGAGTTTTGATACATTTTTATTCATGGGATTAGACTCAAAGTCGTTTTATATTCCAACACTCCTAAATATCCTTGTGACTCGTAGTGAATCAGCCTCCTCTAAAAATGCGATGATCTATCATTAGAGAATTTCCTCCGTGCTTTGTATGACCACTGAGGTGACCATGCCCAGAGTCTGTGTTTGGATCCCTTCTAAAGTTTAGATATTTTTGTCTTTCTTTGCATCTACCCATGTCCCTTTCTATATGCCTACCTAACCTCTCCAAGGTTTGACTCATTGACTGCATATTTGACAACTTTCCAAACCAATGTCCTTAACTCCTCGAAAGGCCAACTATGTTGAGGTGGCCTTAGCCCGACTATCTTGACAGAGGGCAGTGGTTGGCACTCTCTTAGATCTCTCCAAACACAAATGAGCCAAAGGTTAGCTCTTGGTTTGGAAATTGTTGACTAGTTATATAAATTATGTGGGCCAATATGGTTTTATGTATAGGCTTAGCCCACTCCTTTGACTATTTCCAACGAGAGAATGACCTTCTTTTTATGCTACTCACCATTTCCCTATATTGTAAATTCTCACATTGTGCGCTTTTCTCAAGTGAGTTCAATTTGGATTTGGTGCTCACTATATTTTGAGACAAAACATGAGTGTTATGGCTTTATTATCCCTCAACGCTATGTTAACATAAATGAGAAATATGAAACAAAACAAGAAATGGAAATGGGATGATAAACAGAGTTTGGAGGTTTCGTATTCATGAAATGAGAAGAGAGAAAAAACAACGAAAATATGAAAAAACATAAAACAAAGCATTTATCATTAGCCATAAGTTAGGCTTAAGCCATGATGCCATGATTTTTGCGAGCTTAAAATAAAACAATTGAAGCACAGTGAACTCTTTCATAAGGTCATGGAACAAATATTCTACAAACAATTTTCCCATATTGTAGTACTACAACACTACATTTCTGACAAATTTTGAGTCCTCTATTCATATAGTAAAATTTTTTAAAGATAAGAACAAGACCACTCACAAGTTTCTTCCAAATTTTTCATTTTAGAATTTACATAGTTGGATTGACTTGTAAAAGAACATGAAAAGAGGGTCCATGCATGCTCAACATGTGATTTGGAAGTCGTTTTCTCAACATGCTATTCCCAATAATGTTATGAAACCAGCTCACAAAAAGATAGAAAATATAGATCAATGCCTTAGAAATCAGCCATTTCGGGCAGGTAACCTCCTTTACATTACAAAGATGAGCAATTCTTGAATGATACAAATGACAAGGCCTCCTTTCTATATATAGGAGTCTAAGGGGTCATAATATAATCAGAGCCAACATAAGAATAATAATGTAAGGGCACATTAATAACAATAGTGGGATTCCCCCCATATGCGGGTAGTTGAAGATGATTTATTACGGATGGGACATGGGCTTGGCAGGTGGGCGAGCCACATGGTCTTCCACGTTCTCACCTGTGGGAATTTAAGGCAGGCCTCTGTATCTTGGTCAACACCATTAATTTGTTCTGTGGATTGAGACCTTCCCTATAAGCTTAATATCATGGCTCCAAGCCCACAGCAGACCTCCATTCTATCTCTGAACTTCTCTTGCCACTCTAATCAGCAGAGCCATGCTCTCACACCGCAACAAGGCAACATTGCAGGATTCTCAGCTATGTTGACTTGGGAAATGGTATTCACTTCTCCCACTCTATTTACTGCACCTTGCATTTTGATGCCTCGGCCCCTGCCTTTGTACTTGATTTGAATCCCCCTGTCATTTACAATGTTAACTCTGTTGCACTCATACAACTCCCTATTTGTAATTTGGCCATTTCAGCTCAATCCTCACTGTAGCACCCCACTCAGAGCAATATGACGTGATGTCGTCACCGCATTTAAAGCAGGCACGGAGGTAGCCGCGGGAAGAGCCATCCACCCCCCTTCACCTCTCCCCTCTCCATCAACATCCCCTTAGCCCTCCTCGCCCCCCAGCCCTTCCACTTCCCATTTCCATGGTAGTCATCTGATTACCTGTAGCGGAGGAAGACAAGCTCATCCCAGTGTGACTCGTTAGGTTGATGGGAACACCTAGATGCCCAATCTAAGTGCTGCCACCCAATCCATTCAATTTATTTTCCTTTGCTCCATGGACAGACCTGTCGTTATAGCCACCGTTATGGTGGATTTCATGGAGGAAGCTAGCATGCACAATGATCAAGAACACAGCTCAGCGAAGAACCTGGCTCATCCCCCCCCCACCCCCGACCTTGTACAGAAGGTGTCGAGCACCAGCAATCAGCAGGATGCCAAGGATCATCCAACCACCAGCAGACCGAAGGCTTCGAGATGCAAGGCCACCAACAGAACTAAAGGAGTTCAGGATGAAGCTAGAGAGACACATGACAATATGGGTGGCAACCAGGCAGAGGATATTAATTCAGGCCAGTATGGCGATTGTGGAGGACAAGCCACCGTCATAAGACACCTAACACTTGCATGCAAACAGTCACATACCTAGCTCGGTCTTTTTAGTTGTTTGTCTTTTACTGTTGTTAATTTTTATAGTAAATTTTGAAATTCACCATGACAGTTAGTTTTGAGTTTTGGATATGTAGCCCCTACGCCGGTAGGTGGTTTTTTTTCTTTCTATCATGTTCTGATTAGTTTCCCCTCTCGATGCAGTCTCGTTTTAGTTTTGATGTTTAAACTGATCAAATGGCTATTCTAGATCTATAGAGGTTGGGGCCTCACTGTAAATTATGTTTCCATTAATAGATTTAGTCTTACTTAGAAAAAAACAATAGTGGGATTCTATGGGTCACAATAATAAAAATATGGGGACTACATGGGCACAACAATATAATAAGGGGGTTTCAAAAATAAGGATAAGGGGTTACACTAGTAGTATAGGGACCTAACATGCCCCTCTCCTTCAAAAAGTATTGTCCTCAACACTTGAGTAGTTCTAGATGCTTCTTTATAAAATTCTTGTCCTCCCATGTGGAATCTTGAGCGAGTAAGTGCTTCCAATTGATGAGATAATCTGAAATTGATCGTAGTTGTTGAGTTCTTGTTTCTATAACTTCTCCAGGTTACAATATGATTTTTCTTTCCTCGTCAAGTTCTGGCAATATTGTTTGAACTGGGATCTTCCCATTACGTAAGGTCGCCATTTCTCAAGTGCATTTAGTCTTACCAACATTTCCTTTTCATAAATAGTTTTATGTAAATACTTTCATTTGATTGGATGACTTTCGAAAGCAATGGGTCTTTCTTCTTGCATTTAAACATCACCAATTCCATTTCTTGATGCATCATATTCCACAATAAATATTTTTTTGGAGTCTGGCGTAGCTAAGACTAGTGCTTGGCACATTGCCTCTTTCAAATGTTCAAAGGCCTTCATTACTTCTGGAGTCGATGAAAATGCATCTTTCATCAATAATGTTGTTTAGGAATGTCTTTAATCTTCATTCTTATTTGATGATATCCTGAACGAAGTTACAACTTGGTGAGGTAAATTAATCCAACTTGATTGAGGACACTAGTAGTATAGGGACCTAACAAATAATGACAAAAATCTGCTAGAAAAGGAGCAGGGAAAGTTTGTGCGTTGTATCTGTCAAGGACTTCCTCTAGCATTAGAAATAGTGGGAAGCGCCATTAGTGGGAAGGGAAATGATAGGAAGCACTCAAAGAAAGCAATGGAGACAGGTGTTGCAAAAGCTCTCAAACACTGAAAGTGTCTATGATTGCAGACTCAAATTAGGTCTCAAAAATTTCCTTAACAACTGTCATGTTGCTTAACTATTAATTTTCATGCCCATCGCAGAAATTGAAAAGGAAACATATTCTGAAATGGAGGAGAAACAATGGAGAAAATGATCCATTTTTTAAAAAACAAGAGTCTCATACATAAAAATGACAACAGGCATAGAGAACAACATTTTCCATTCTATTTTGTTTCAACTATTTCTTTTCCTAGGAATGGTGGCTCTGGTCCCATTTCTGGTAACAAAGACTCAATGCCCTTTATTTTATTTCTCTCTCTGGACAACATACCCAATTCTTTTTGTATTCCAACTTGAGGTGTTATGTTTGCACATGCATTGTCTCGTCCCTGGAACCCACTTTTTCTAAGACAATGTTAATGTGTAGACCAGTGATCACAAAGCCCTAAGTAATCTTGCCTTGTTAATTAGATAATGACAATACCCAAGTGTTTAATGAGAGACTATGTAGTCCTTTCATCCAATTCCCTTTCTCTCATGTATTTACTGATATGGAATTAAAGGATTATTTAACCTAATCTCAAAATGGAAAAGCCTCATTCAAAAAAGTCCGTGCAAACAAATTATGCACAGATGCCCAAAGGCAACTCAAAAAAACTCAAAATTGTTTCTTAAACCAGGAATATGTAGAAAGAGATTTATGGACCTCCTATTCGACTCTTTCTTGAAATTCAATAGGGAATTGCATCTCTATCCTCCACACCTCACCTTTATGTACACTATTACTACTTAGAAATATCTCTTACAGGCAAAGAGAGATTGGACATCTATCTAAAAGACCAAAAAATATACTAACAGCCAAATATTATAGAATTTATACACATGGCCTTAGATCAAATTCTCCTAATTTCCAATTTATACAAAAATAACATAGTGGGAAATAAGCTAACCTTTAGAATTTACGTGACCCTTTAGGTCTTAAACAAAATGGTGTGTTCCTAGGGTAATGTTCATGCATCGCTATATAACTTGTTTATACTATATTGAAACAATTTTAAGAGAAATGTTATGGAAGAAGCTAGAAAAGCTAATGGTTCTTTTAAATTTGAGGGTGGTTTTGACATTAGTGCCAAGCTTAACACCACTGGTGATTGGTGAGACAATCCTAAATGCGATATTGTAGACAAGAAAGGGTGCTTCTTATCCTTACCTATTTTATCATATACATTGATAAGATAGAAAGAGTGTGTGTACGATGCATGTTGTATTTGTTATGAAATCAACACACAATAAGATAGAAAAGAGAGATAAACACCTTAGAATTCAACCTCTTCAAGGGGGAAACCTCATTTACATTACACAAATGAACAATTCTTAGATGATACAAATGAGAAGACCTCCTTTCTATATATAAGAGTCTAAGGGGTTAGAATATAATTAGAGCCAACATAACAATAATAATGTAAGGGCACAATAATAACAATAGTGGGATTCTATGGGGCACAATAATAATAATATGGGGATGGCATGGGAACAACAATATAATAAGGGGGTTGTAATAATAACAATAACGAGTTACACTAGTAGCATAGGGGACCTAACATACCCCTCTGCTTCAAAAAATGTTGTCCTCAACGCTTGAGTAGTTCTTAATGCTTCTTTATAAAATTCTTGTCTTCCCTTGTGGAATATTCAGTGGGTAAGTTCTTCCACTTGATGAAATACTTTGAAATTGATTGATTTCATAGCTGTCAGATTCTTGTTTCTGTGACTGCTCCAAGTTCCAATATGATTTTTCCTTCCTCGTCAAGTTCTGGGAATATTGTTTGAACTAGGATCTTCTGCAACTTTTGAATGAGTGGCGACACTTCTTCATCCTTCATCCATTCATCCCTTTCCTCATTTATCCAATATGGTTGGATAGTAGAAATAGCACAAAACAATGCTTCCACATCCTCATCCTTTCTTGAGAGTGCATCTGCAACAACATTTTGCTTCCCTTTTTTGTATATGATTTCAAAGTCATAACCCAACATATTTGTGACCCATTTTTTCCGTTCTTCTAAAGATAATCTTTGTTCTAAAATGTATTTAAGACTATCATGATCAATTTTTACCTTGAAGTGTCTTCCCATTAGGTAAGTTCGCCATTTCTTAAGTGCATGTAGTATTGCTAACATTTCCTTCTCATAAATAGCTTGCTTCAGATCTAGTCGTAAGAATACCCAATCAACTACATCAAAACCTCTTTCAATGTGATGTTGATATACCTACTGTTTCATTCGATTATGCACCAAAGTGGCATTATCCTTTAAAAGTTAGAGAATTCGTTGTTGATGCTCAATGTGATCTTTCACTTCTTGAATCTTTTTCTTCTTAATATGTCCTTCTATATTGAGAGTTTGAGGAGTGGTAATTTCATCCAATGCATTATAGGATATGGTCGGATTCATTTCTTGATGCTCGATGTGATCATTCACTTCTTGAACATTTTTCTTCTCGATATGTCATTCTGTCTTCATAGTTTGAGAAGTGGTAATTTCGGCCAATACATTACAAGATATGGTGATATTCATTTCTTCTTTGGCGATGTGACCTTTCACTTCCTGAACCTTTTTCTTCTTGATATGCCCTTCTATCTTGAGAGTTTGAGGAGTGGTAATACTTGCCAATGCTTTATAATATATGGTCAGATTCATTTCTCCTTTCTCTAGGGTTGGTTCCTAGTGTATATCCTCTTATTTTGATGTTTCTTGATCCTTTTCTTCCTCCTCTTCATAATCTATGTAAAATAATTTCTTCTCAGCACACTTATGACCTTTAGTGTATTTTATATCACAATTGTAACAAAGCCCTTTTTCTCTTGGTTCTTCCAATTTTTGTGGTGTAAAACGTGTAGGTTTTGGAAGGATAGCAAAAAAAAAAATTCCATAATTATAGTCGTGAATGGTGGGTTTCCTTGTTTCCATAATTTCTCTTTCAATTTTTCTTGCCAACGTGAATGCATTCTCTAATGAATTAGGTTTCCAAATACGAACCTCATGTTGAAGGATATCCTTTAAAGTCCCTATGAAGACATCAATCCTTTGCTTCTCTAGAATATCATTTACCTTTATATTCAATTTTTGAAAGTCCTCAATGTGCTCTACTATTGAACCCTTTTGTTTGAGATTTATCAATTGGCTAAAGAAGGTGTTTCTCTCTGTATCCTCATAATGTGCTATCATTACCTCCGTGAAAAATTGACCACGTGGCAAGTGGTTTATGATAATAAATCCCTTCATACCATAAAAATGGATTCGGTTCTAAATATAAAGATGCAATACACACCTTTTGTAATAGCTACACCTCATGTAGATCTAAATATTGCTCAATCTGTAGTATCCAATTTAACGCATCCTTGCCATCAAACTTCCTCATATCACCTTTCCTTGATTTTAGGAGCTCGATCTTGAAACGAATGTAACACTTTAATTTCAGATCTCCAAGTTCTGAAGTTGTCTCCTGCAATATCCATTTGAGTGTTATTTCTAACCCTACAAGTCTGATCAAGATTGGATTCTGCAAGGAAGAGTTATGTCAAATCACCCATGATGACCTGACTATAGATTGGTTTAGTAGAGCGAACTTGTACAAAGTTCGACATGTCACTATTTCAAACTTAGGACCTTACACTGATACACAAAAAACTATAGTTCATCCTATTTTTGTAACTTCTTACGAAATTTCAATTTGATGCTCAAAGAAGAAGTTATGAGAATTTTCCCAAGGTCACGTATTTGGTATGTAATTCGGGAGCCTGGAGAAACCCTAACTATCTTGGATTGTATCTCCCAAAATATAACAAAACAAGCTCTAAAATTTGGGACTGAGTTTCACCACGTTTTTTGTTCAAATGGGTTTTAATTTCAGAGTCTGAAACTTTGTAGAAAAACAATTATAGCGAAAATGCCACAATGACCCATTTGAGATGGAATAATGGAGCTTGCAAAAACCCTAAATTCCTCAGATCATATCTCCAAAACTATAGTGAGAAAAGATCTGAAATTTAGACCTGAGGTTTAGCGACAAGTCTTCTCAAATGGGTGTTTTTTATATCTTCTGAAACATTGTAGAAGAAACGTTATAGCTTAAATTCTAGGATGACCTATTTTGTACTCAACCATTTTATGTATAACAATATAACTATGTCTATATATCAATGTGTAAGAGTGCAAGCATGTCACATTATATAATCTCATGGCTTATTCTGAATTGCATGTTAGGCCTCAATTAACAAACAATAAATTTCCTTCTAATAGATCGATCACAATTGGTATTTATAGATGAATCGAACCACATTAAACAATGAGAATGAAGTCCCAAGGGAAATGCTTATGTTTTAATTTATTTTCACTCTACTTTAACTATATTTAAAGTAATAATTTAAAAGTCAATAATTAAACTAAGTCGTTGCTTTTCACTCTAATTTAAATAACTTTAAATTAAGATTTAAAATTTATTATATTCACTAACTATATGAACTTTTTTTTAAAATAAGTACAATAATAATTAGATAAATTAATATTGATAATAATAATTTGGTAAATAAATAATGATAATAATTTAATGTGAAAGTTTTATAACAAATTACTATTAATTAGATAAATAAATAAAGTTAAAATAATAATGTGAAGTACCATCTTCTTTGTACCCTTCTCATCCAAAATGATATCTTATCAGTAAGAGAGGAAGGTACCAAAGACGTTAATATTTTAATGCCACTAAATAAAATCCTGTGACAAAAACTAACGCATAACAAAAACGCCCATAACAAGGGCACAAAGTGATTTAAAAAATATTCTCCACAACTACAACATCAATACAAAATTTGAAATAACCAACCATTGAAAACAACACACTCACGAACAATGTGATTGAGAATCCATTAAAAAATTGAAACAATATGACTTTAAATTCAACTAAGAAACCCTAGAGAAATAACTTATTCAATCATTGAAAAGTAATTAACAATGCTTTATTTTACTAGAATAATGCAACATCAATGTAATATCACCCCATTAAATAAATGGATAATACTTATTATCTTTAATTTTATTTATTTCCAATCTGATTGGTTAAGTTTCATTGCTTCACTTGGATGTGGGTGATTACTATGGAAATTAATAGGATAAGACAGGTGGCCGAAGGACAGGATGACCACATGGCCACCTGCGTCGTCCCCCATGCCAACCTCCAGCACATACAAACCAACTTGCAGGAGCCATTAATTGTGTCCGAACGCTGAGGCATCTCCACCACCTTCATTGTCATGGAACCTGCAGAGCATCATGCAATTCTTCCCCCTTTTCTCCATTGCGCTTGCCCTCCGCAGGCCACAATTCCCTTCTCTCACACTGTGACAGGAAGTCAATGCTAGTTGCTGAGCTGTCTTGATCTAGAAAATGGATTTCACTACTCTCATTCCAGTTTTTGCAACTTAAACCAGGCTCAGACCTCCTCTGTTCATTCTCTGCATTGAAACTCCACCAACCCTTCTGCTAACAACCTTGCTATCAACCTTGCCATGGCTTGCACTAGACATATAATGCGAAGCAGATGTGGAGGCACTTGCGGAGGTATCATTCATCCACAAGCTTCGTCTAGCTCTGCAACTACCTCCCCTGACTCCTCCGCTAATAATTTCAATCCTCTCAACTCTCTCTATGGCCGTTATCTGGACACTCGAAGTGGAAGGGGACGCACCATGCTCCAAGGCATAGGAAGGAAGGCTGCTACAATTCTCTCAGTGGATTTCCCCCTTCCTCTGCATTCAAATCCCCATGTCACTCAATTCCAGTTTCGTAACACTTTAATTCGCCTGTAATTACTGCTATGTTGACCATTTTGTTCTCGGAAGAAACTGAGCCACAGGAACCTTCACTTGATCACAAGGACAAGAAGAAGAGAGCAGCTCCAAGCAACCGCAATATTAGCATCCCAGGTAATCAACAACATGACAATGGTAAAACATCCCTGCATGGCAAAGCAGTAGCTGTCAGTCAACCAATTGCGGATAACAAACATGGCAACACAAGGGCCTCAGGAATCTGACAAGGTGACACGTCTGTAATACCGATGGGCACAGGTAGCACTGCAACCAATCAAGTTAGTTCTAAGGATTTGGAGGATGTCCGATCGTAGAGGAAGAGCCAACAAAAGACACCCTGCAGCTGCTGGCCAGGTTACGTGGAGAGCCTTGAATCCATTTCTGAGTAGTTTTGTTGTCATTTTAAAATCTTGTTTCATGTCGAGTCTTTGTCTAGTTCTGACCCCAGCTCGGGCAAAAAACATTTTGAACTTTGTTCCCAATTGTCAATTTACACTAGAAATTTTTGGGCTATGTTTTGGAACTGATAGTTTTTTGGTTAGAATTTTTGAATTATGGAACTATAGCCCCTGTGAGGGTAACTTGAACTGTCCTCATTTTTTCACTCAAATTGGTTTCCCCATCTAGGGCAATCACGAATTCAAGGTTTGTTGTTCAGCTTGGTCACACAATTGACCCAGTGTCGCTGCGGTTGGTGCTTCTTTATACATTTTTTCTTTATAAATAGATCATTTTTTATTTAGAAAAAAGAATTTGCATTGCCTCTTATTTTGTCATCATGACTTACGTATAGCCCTCATACAACCATCACCTTGCAGTTAGTTCTCAACCAATTAATTTCATTCATGCCTTCTACACAAACCGAGAGCCAGTGTTGAAATTTGTTGACAATTAGCCTCACTACTAACTTTTGCCGAGTGCCTACAATGTTTTCTAGATAGCAACAACAAATTCACTCTTATTTTGTGTACCATTAGCCATCATCATTTTCCTTACAAAGAAATTATTCTTTCATTCTTTTTGTATAGGGTAATGTTCCAACATGTGTCCTTCATTCAAATTGCATCCTTTATTTAATATTTGCCATTTTACAATGGTTATGTCATCTGATCAATCCAGTTGTTGTTGTTCAATGGTCATGTTATACTATCAATCAAGTTAATCGTCATCCTAGTACTAAGACTTATATGGGAAATATCTATGATTTTAAGAAATCTATGATGATCCCATACCTACCAAATTCCAAACCTTAAGTCTGTGTTCAAGAAATTGACGATGAAATGATGTTTGATAGTTACAAAGCTTAATGGCCAAAGAACCTCAAAACATGATATCGAAACATACACTCAATAATTTAATGCCAGAATAATTAAAGAATAAAAAAACAATACAATCAAATTGTGAGCACAATAAAAGTGAAATAGTACAATAATTTTAGGTTAAAAACACAACAACAATACAATCCAATAACTATCAAAATGATAATATAATAATAAATTAATAGCAATGAATAACACATGATGAGAGAATCGTAGATGTGTTGATGGGTCCAGCTCCTCGTCACACTTACCAATGTTAGTAAAGGATTATGAATGGATTTAAATGATGAGCAATTTGATTAAATGTGATATTTGTTCATTTCGGCGGTTGATTACAATGATTTAATATTGGTTTGGGTTCCAACACTTATGATTTGTACCCGCACTACTGGTTATTAGAAAAGTGTCCACTCCTAGAAAGTATCACTCCTGCTTTGGTAATAGGTCCTCAAACACTATCTCCCGCTCATTTCGCTCGTCAAGCTGTTGAGGTTGAGGGTTTCATGGTATGGTCCTTCTGTGCGATTTTATATGTAAAACATTATGATGCCCCTGGTATTCTGGTCCAGCCTCCGACCTAGAAACTCATTTGACTTCACCGTCTGGTAAGGGACTCTTGTGGACAATTGGTTTTTCTTTGCTTTTTTCTCCACTTGGCGCTTAATCTCTCTGCTGAGTTTTGGACATCAGTTTTATTGAAAATATTTAAATATTTTTTTGTGTACAAGGTTATTGTTGGTTGTTTTGCTGGATTTATACGACTGTTCTTGTATTGGCTTCTATTGTGCAATTGTTCTTTGAGTTCTCTAGTCACATTACTCTCTTTCTTGTATAGGTTGCGGTGTTATGGCCTTCGGCTTCGATTTCTTCTGTAATGACGAGGTAAGACTTTGTTCACTGCTATCATTCCTTTCTCCTCTTCATGCTTTGGTCTAACTCACTCGCTCCTTCATGAGTAGAGTGACCCTCGATAACTACAACGTAGGTGCACTGTTTCTACAATGTAAGTTCAAAACCCTTGTCTCGATATTTTTTTCCATCACTTATTTCTCTGCCACAGAATACTCACAAATTGTTGTTGGTGTCTGTCGTTGTAGGTGGGTTCATTCTGGAGGGTTTTGGCTTCGGCTCCTTGGTGTACTAGTTAGACCTGGGTAGGGTCGTTCCTTGTCATCTTTGTAACTTGTTTTATTCCCGTCGTTAGTTACAGTTCAATAGTCAATTGTGGAGACCTTTTTTTGATAGTCCAGTTGTATGTAGTCAAGGTCTGTTAGGCTTGCATTATTTTGGTTGTCGATAGTTGTTGTAGTTTGTTTTTCGGCTAGGGTTTCTAAACTCGTCTACTATGACAAACTCATTGATATTTGTACAACGTTATTCGCATGGATTATATGTATATTTGAATAGAGCTTTTGTGACTCTATGTATTTAGAATAGAGGTTTTGTGATTACTTTGTGAACAAAACAAAGAGAGTTGATTCTTCAGAAAATACCTATGCGACTTGTCTCTTTCTTTGCTGCTCAAAATGTGTGCAACTAGTCTCTGTCTTTACTGGTTGAAAAGTATAAAACTTACAGGAACCCTCTGTGTTTTGTTTACTGATAATTTCGGGAACCATGTGGCCTCATTTCTGTAGCATCCTCCGTAGTTATATTGCAAGTTTTCTTTGTTACTTTATCAACCTGTTTTAATCAATACAAATAGAACTATATGTGTGTATATGCTTGTGGAATAAATACGAGAGAACATGCTTTCCCTGTATCAGGAAATTTAACAAAACGATAGATAGAAAGCTACAGGATATTAGAAATTAGCTCGTGTGCTCAAAGATACTTTATTATATTTCTTCTTCTCAAAAAGTCGAACCTCTTAGAATTGCATTCTATCTCTCTTCAATAATTGTCTGGAAACTGTTTCTCCTAACTGCTGTTGGTTACATTTTTAGTTCAAAAACTGTTTATTTCCCTATGCTACAATCTGTAAAAGCTGACATGAAAATAAAAATAATTACTTGTAATAGTTTGAATAATTAATCCTCTACCTTCCCAAATACTATTTCTTTACAAAATTAAAATAACAGAAAAAGATGACTACAGTGTTCACTTTGCAATTTCCTTCTTAGTCCTTTCAGAGACCAAACAACCTTCTGTCATGATGTCTCATCAGCTAGATGCTCCTGCATCAGGCTCCCAGGGTAATAAAAAGGCATGGCTTCGTTCCATGAGCTCCTCTACAGAATAACCCGCCTTCTGTATCTACGCTGCATCGAGCCACGAACTATCCTCGATTGGATGATTCTTCCACTTGACAAGGTATCACAGATACTCCTTCCCACGAATCCTCTTGTCCACCTGTGTGTTGAGAATATTCTCGATCTTATGGGGTTGAGCTGAAGGCATGTGCCTCATCCAAGAACTGCTTCTAACTTGGGTGTCCCATTCTGGTCGTACCACACTGTCATCTTCCATGTTGGCAGTATATGGGAATAGGTTTTCCAGGTTGAAAATAGGCGATATGCCTATATCTGGTGGTAGTTGTATTTCATAAGTGTTGGCTGAGAATTTACACAAAATATTACAGAGACCAATCTTCTTAAATTTCAAATTGTTATATGCGCCGTTAGGAAACCGTTCTTTGTGTAAGTGTGCAAGGACTTCATAACCTACATTGAATTGTACTTCTCATCACTTTAGATATGACTGTTCTTTGTATTTTTGAATGCTGTCCTACAACTTTGATTTCACCTATTCGTGTAGTTCATTCATCACTTTGGCAAAATATTCCCCATTAGCACTTCCCTTTTCCAACTTTCCCAGATCCTACAACTCATGTACTCCGCGAGGATCCATCCCGTACAGGACCTGGAATGGACTGTGTCTAGTGCTGCGGTTTGATGAATCGTTATAAGCGAATTCTTCTTGAGTGAGCGCATGATCCCATAGCCATGCATTTTCCCCAGTCAAGCTTCATAACAAGTTCCCCAAGCTCCTGTTCAACACATCCATTTGCTCGTCATTCTGTGGCTGATATGCAGAGCTGAATTTCAATTGTGTGTCCAACTTCTTCCATAGGGCATGCCAAAAGTGTCCCATGAATTTTACGTCCTTGTCAGATATAATAGATCTGGGTAGGCCGTGTAATCAAACAATCTCCATGAAAAACATGTGAGCTACATGAGTGGCATCACTAGTTTCTCGACAAGGGATGAAATGCGCCATTTTCGAAAACCTGTCTACCACCACCATCAACGAGTCATAACTTCATTGTGTTTTAGGAAATCCTAAGACAAAGTCAATGTTGACTAAGTCCCATGGTCTACTTGGAACAGGAAGTGGTGTGTAAAGTCTAGTGTTCTGACTATGTCCTTTCGCCAATTGGGAGAATTTACACCTACTCACATATCATTGCACATCCCTTCACATTCTTGGCCAGTAATAGAAGTGTCTGAGCTGATCCAAAGTTTTGTCTATGCAGAAATGCCCGCCTAGACCTCCACTATGCTTCTCCCGTATAATATTTTCTCTCATCTAGCAATTAGGAATACATAATTGTCCCCCTTTAAACAGTAGCTCCTCCTGCAAGCTGTAGTCCAACCATGGACTATTGTGCCTCAGCAAGGGATTTTGACAAGCTTCATAAGCCTCTTTGAAATCTGTGTCGGTCTAATACAAGTCTTTCAAATCCTCGAAACCTAGCACTTGTATCGTACTTTCCTGTAAGAGCAAGGCTCTTCTGCTTAATGCATTTGCCACCTTGTTAGCCTGTCTGCTGATGTGTTTCAACACAAGGGTGAAACTCTTCAAATACTCAACCCATTTGGCATGCTTGTGGTTCAATTTATGTTGATGCATCACATATTGTAGTGTTGAATTATCATAAAATAACACAAATTCACTCCCCAACAAGTAGTGTCACCAATGCTTCAGTGCTTGGACGACAACATAAAATTCCTTGTCATAGGATGATTACTTTTACTTGTTTTCTTTCAACTTTTTATTGAAAAATGCAACAGGTTTGTCTTCTTGGCTGAGTACAGTGACAATAGCTGTACCATTTGCATCACAGTGAACCTGGAAAATCTTATTAAAATCTGGTAACCTTAAAATTGGCGTTTCTGCAATTTTCTTCTTTAGGAGCTGAAATCTTTCCTCTGCTGCCTTGGTCCAAAAAAAAGGTTGACTTGCCTTTTTAATAATGTCCAAAATAGGTGCACAGATTTCACTGAAATTTCTTATAAATTTGTGATAAAAACTCATCAGCCCATGAAAATAATGTACCTCAAACAATCTTTTCAAAGATGTCCAGTTAATGATTACCATAATCTTTTCTCAGTCCATCTTCAACTCGTTTTCTGCAATTACAAAGCCTAGATAAACCAGTTCTGTTTGTAGGAAAGTACATTTTTTCAAATTTATCAGCAGTTTATTCTGCTGCAATTTCTCCAACACTCTTCAAACATGTCGAAGGTGCTCCTCCTTAGTCCCGCTAAAAATTAATATGTCATCCAGACACACTATCACAAACTTTTCGATGAAATCTTTCAACATTTCATTCATGAATCGCATAAAAGTACTAGGGGCGTTACTCAAATGGAACGACATTACCAGCCACTCGTACAACCCTTCATTAGTCTTGAAGGCTATCTTCCACTCATCTCCTTCCCTGATATGGATCTGATGATAGCCACACTTTAAATCAATCTTCGTGAAGTATGTTGCCCCACTTAGGTAGTCCATGATATCATCCATCCATGGTAGTGGAAACCTATACCTAATGGCGATTTTATTGATGGCCCATGAATCCTTGCACATCCGCCATTCTCCTCCTTTCTTGGGAGGGAGAATTGTTGGTACTACACAAGGGCTCAAGCTTTCCCTTATCAGCCCTTTGTCTAGCATCTCCTGCACCTATTTCCTCATCTCCTCATTATCTTTGGGGCTCATCCAATATGCTACCTTATTTGGTAGGCTTGCTCCAGGTATAAAGTCGATATGATGACTGATGCTTCTTTTGGGAGGCAACTTGTCTGGCAAATCGTCAACTACAATAGCACTAAACTCCTGCAGCATCTCCTGAATTTCTGTAGCTAAATTAGACATTTCTGTGTACAACAGCACTGTCTTTGCCTTCCTCACAATAACATAGTTCACTTCACTTTCCTCGATATATTTCACAAACTATTTTCCACCTATTAGCAATGCTTTTGTCCCGCTTGCTTCTACTGTCTCCTCTTCCTTGATGGGTACAAGCATATGCTTGATCCAATCTTCAACAAACTTGTAGCAATTTGTTTTCCCATCATGTACTACCTTCCGATCATTGTGCCACGGTCTTCCTAGTAGTATGTGACACACATCCATTGGCATAATATCAAAAATAACTTTGTCTTTGTACCCGCTAATGTAAAATTCAACTTCACACTATTCATCAACCAACAACTGGTGGCCTTTTTGTAGCCACAACACCTTGTAAGGGGTGGGGTGCTTAAGTTTCTTCAAACCCAACTTCTGTACCATTTGGTGGAAACCAAATTATTTGTACTCCCACTGTCGATGATCAACTTGCAGCACTTTCCATGTGATTTGCAAACTATCTAGAATAGTGCTTTCCATTGGGTCTGTTCAACTGTTTATTTGGTTGGTTTCAGCAACACTTTGTTCAAAACTAAAGCATCCTCCATTTCTGGTACATTTTCTACTTCTCGGGGCGGTGCCTTAGCTTCCTCACGCTATACAACAAACGTTCCTCTCTTGCGAGATTGTTGCGCTTCAGGGCATTCAAAAGATCTATGCCCCCACTTGTGGCCCCTGTAGCACTAGTAATTAGCTCATCTACCTCGACCATTCCCTCTTCCTCGCTGATATGGCCTGCCACCTCTAGTGCTGTCTCCTTTTTCTGCTGTGGCTGAAGCCTTGGAACTGCTACCCTCTTCGCTATTACTGGCAATTCGTCCTCTACCATAGGACTATCCTCGTCCTCTACCGGTTCCCCTCTCCTAGCATTTTGATTTCTAGTAATCTTTTCCTCAGCCTTCACAGCACTCTGATTGGCCTCTTATATATTTCTCGAGGAAAGAATTTTGATTTCATCCAGTATTTCCAGTCTCAAACCATTTATGTATCTTGTTGTCTTCTTCGGGTTGTCATCGGTATAATGAGCTCTCAAGTTCACCCTGTAGAATTCTCCTGTATACTCCATTACTGTCATCCATTTTTGTCTCAAATTTTGCACTTGTCAATATAGTCCAACCTTGTAATCCTTAGGCAAAAATCTGCCTTTCAGGTTGGCCACCATCCTTGACCACTTCTTTATTGATAACTTGTTCATCCTTCTTCTCTTGGCCTGGACACTATCCCACCACAGGGTTGCGTGTCCCTTCAATTTTGTTGCAGCGAACCTGACCCTCTGGTCCTTGCTGACCTCTTCACTTTCAAAATACTTTTCCAACTCACTCACCCAGTTGAACATAACTTCTATGGGTAGGCTACCATTATAATTTGGAATCTCCGGTTTGGGCTTGTTGCTGGCCAACAGGACCGACCTCAACAAACTCATCTCTAGCCCTTCCTCATTCAATCCATCTGTTGAAACTATGGCTTCTTCCTTGATGTCATCTTCTATTTCTGGAACCCTTCTCCTTCCTGCTTCCACTGCCTCCAAACGAGCAATAAGGATCCTTATTTCTTCCCTCAGTCCTTCATCTGTTGCTCTGCGCACACCTCTCCCATGTCCCCGTCTTCCAACTTCCATATCCTGGCACTTTCAATTTCCTGCTTTGATACCACTTGATTGGTCCAGCCCCTCGTCACACTTACCAATGTTAATAAAGGATTATGAATGGATTTAAATGATGAGCAGTTTGATTAAATGTGATATTTGTTCATTTTGGTGGTTTATTACAATGATTTAATATTGTTTTGGGTTCTAGCACTTATTATTTGTATCCATAATACTGGTTATTGGACAAGTGTCCACTCCTCGAAAGTATCACTCCTGCTTTGGTAATAGGTTCTCAAACCCTATCTCCCGCTCATTTTTCTCATTGAGCTATTGAGGTTGAGGGTTTCATGGTATGGTCCTTTTGTACTATTTTCTCTATAAAATGTTATGCTACCCCTGGTATTCTAGTCTGGCCTCCGACCTAGAAACTCATTTGACTTCACTGTCTCGTAAGGGACTCTTGTGGATAATGGTTTTTCTTTGCTTGTTTCTTTTCGTACCGCTTAATCTCTCTGCTGAGTTCTGGACAGTAGCTTTCTTGAAAATATTTAATGATCCTTCTGTGTACAAGGTTATTGTCAATTGTTTTGCTGGATTTATGCAACTATTCTTGTATTAGCTTCTTCTGTGCAACTGTTCTTTGAGTTCTCTGGTCACATTACTCTATTTCCTAGACAGGTTGTGGTCTCAGGGTCTTCAGCTTCAGTTTCTTCTGCAATGACAAGGTAAGACTTCGTTCCCTACTATCATTCCTTTCTCCTCTTCATGCATTGTTCTAACACACTCACTCCTTCATGAACAGAGTGACCCTCGATGATTGCAATGTAGGTGCCCTATTTCTACAATGTAAGTTCGAAACCCTTGTCTCGAAAAACAAATTTTTTGCCACTTCTTTCTCTACCACAGAATGCTCACAAATTGTTGTTGGTGTCCGTTGTTGAAGGTGGGTTCATTCTGGAGGGTTTTGGCTTCGGCTCCTTGGCATACTGGCTAGACTCGAGTAGGGTCATTCCTTGTCATCTTTGTAACTTGTTTTATTCCCATCGTTAGTTAGGGTTCAACAACCTATTGTGGAGACCATTTTTTTGACAGTTCAGCTATACGTAGTCAAGGTCTGTTAGGCTTGCATTATTTCGGTTGTCGATAGTTGTTGTAGTTTGTTTTTCAGCTATGGTTTCTAAACCCGTCAACTATGACAAACTCATTGATATTTGTATAGCGTTATTCGGATGGATTATATGAATATTTGAACAAAGGTTTTGTGATTACTTTGTGAATAAAACAAAGAGATTTGATTCTTCAGAAAATACCTGTGCGACTTGTCTCTATCTTTGCTGCTCGAAATGTGTGTGACTAATCTCTATCTTTACTGGTCGAAAATATAAAACTTACAGGAACCCTCTATTTTCTTTTGATTGATAATATTTGGAACCGTGTGGCCTTGCTTTTGTAACATCCTCCGTATTTATATTTTCAAGCTTGCTTTGTTATTTTATCAACCTGTTTTAATCAATACAAATAGACTATATGTGTGTATATGGTTGTGGAATAAATACCAGAGAATGTGCTTTCCCTGTATCAGGCAATTTAACAAAACGATAGATAGAAAGCTATAGGATATTAGAAAGTAGCTTGTGTGCTCAGAGATACTTTATTATATTTCTTCTTCTCAAAAGGTTGAACCTCTTACAATTGCATTATGTCTCTTTTCAATAATTGTTTGGAAAATGTTTCTCCTAACTGTTGTTGGTTACATTCTATTGGTTACATTTTTAGTTCAAAATTTGTTTATTTCCCTATGCTACAATCTGTAAAAGTTGACATGAAAATAAAAATAATTACTTGTAATAGTTTGACTAATTAATCATCTACCTTCCTAAATACTATTTCTTTACAAAATTAAAATAACAAAAAAAAATGACTACAGTTTTCACTTTGTAATTTCCTTCTTAGTCCTTTCAGAGACCAAACAACGTTCTATCATGATGTCGCATCAGCTAGATTCTCTTGCATCATGTATAGTCAATGGACGTCGATTGTATTAACTTTCACCAATGATGCATGTTATATTTTTATTTCACATATGCCCCCACCTTGGAATGAAATTGTAGACAAGATTTTAATGCTCCCTTCCCATGTATAAGGCTCGAATTTCAAGTTCTTGAAACAATAATAATCAAGAGGATTCGGTTTACAATTAAACTAGTCTAATGTAGGAATACCTCATAAAAAATATATTTTGTTGAATGCATAATTATAGAAAAGATGTGACCTTATAATTGTTTAAAGATGCGGTCTCCAATGTCACCAAGAGGAAAAACAAAAGAAGGGGGTTTTGAAGTGCTCATGTTTCATAAGTTTTTAGGGATCTCATTGAGTTCAAATTGTAACATGGTCTCTAGTTTCCTACACCACAATCATGAGTTTTTATATGAATCTTGAATAATGATAGTTTTCAATTAAATATAAATTATGATATGTTAAATTAATTTTTCTTTCTCTACTAATAAATTATAAGTTTTATGAGCAATTATATAAGTAAATTAACTTCATATTATATTTTATATATAGAGATAGATATCTTAAAAATTGCGAAAATTTATATTATTATATATATATATATATAATATATATATATATATATATATATATATTATATTATATATATATATATATAATATATATATATATAGATATAGATATAGATAGTAGATAGATAGATAGATAGATATAAATTTCTCTTCTTATTATTAAATATAAAAAATCGATATATATTTTAAAAAATATATAACAAAAACCCATACAGTGACAAGTTCAATGTTCCAAATAAAAGTTGGGTGGAAACGGAATGTAACACATTTCCACAAATTTCCTTATATGTGAGACCTTTTGGAGTTTGGGGTGGATTCTGGTGAGAATCCAGTGAAAAATTCGTTATGAAACTTTGATTTGTGTTGTTTAAAGTGGTTGTTCAGCCTATATGGATTCAACACCCTCGGAAACCCTTGGATCACTTCAATTGTGAAGATTTCACTAGTCAAAGTCAGGGTCTAGACAAATTAGATTAGCAAATAAACTAGAAAAAAATCCAAAAAATCTCGGTTATAAACAACATCCATTTTCACAAAAAAAAAAAAAAAAAAAAAAAAAAAAAAAAAAAAAAAAAAAAAAACAATAGCTAAAATTTAAGATAAATATGGACTGAAAGACTTTGTTTAATTCATTATGGATCATAGAAGCTTTAATACAGGACCATATATAGTTAGCTACAAAAAATTAATAAATAGATAATTAAACATAAAAAATTTTAAAGCCTTATTTCAAAATAGACATACATATCTACATAATAAATCTATTTAATTATTTATTTAATTTAATTGATAATATATTTTTATTATTATTATTTTTTAATATACTCAATTAAATTAATATATATTTCAATGACTAAAAATTAGAAATTTTTAAAGAAAATAAAATAATTCCAAATAAAATTACATAAAACTGATATATATATATATATATATATAGATATATATATATATATATATATATATATATTCTTAATATCAATTATTTAAAAAAATACATACATTTAAGATTATTTATTTTGAGTCCAATTTATAATATATTTTTATTAAGTTTTTACCATTCTTTAATATTATCAATCAAAATAATTATCATATTATTATATATATATAATATAATAAAAGTATAAAAATTATAAAATATATATATAATATATATATATATATATATATATATATATATATTATATATATTATATATATTGAGAGAGAGAGAGAGAGAAAATTAGTTTATTAAAAAAATTAATGTAAAAAAATTAAATTAACTTAAATAAAATAAATTGGGGGACATATGTGGGGAGCGGATGAGAACTGCGGACAACTAGGGTTTTAGGTTTCAGAAGGGGTTTTCCATGGAAAATCGCAGAGGAGGGAGCTTCACTCCCTCCTACAAGGAAGCTGTGGCCAACAAGGGCAAGAAGGTTCTAGAGAAAGGCATAGATACCGTTGAAGAAGGAAGAAGAAACATGGCAGAAGGGACAGAAGGTACCAAACTTTAGGAGAATAACAACACTAAAGACAAGGAGGAAGGTGACAAAAAAAAGGGAAAAAAAGACATAAAACAAAAGGGTTCTTGTAAACCCAAAGCTGAAATCACTCCCAGAGTGGTTTTAAATGATCCTGTGCTGCAAACCCATAGGGAGCACATGGGCACCTATGCAATTGTCTGTAAATTCATGGGATTATGGCCCAGTGAAAAAGATTTGCAAACGTGGATCAAATACCACTGGAAACCCAAAGGGAGAATTGACCTACATCTCGAGTCAAAGGGTTTCTTTACGGTGGTGTTTACAAACATTGAAGATAAATACAGAGTGTTTGAAGGAGGGCCCTACTTCTACACAACAACGAGTCTTTATATGAGGCCATGGGAGATGAACTTCATAGCGGAGCAGGAAACTTTTACTTCGGTCCCGGTGTGGGTAAGAATTTATTCTCCACCTCTTGATTACTGAAAAACTGAATCATTAGCTACCATAGGCAACAATTTAGGTAAATTTGTTAAAGCTTCTAAAGCCACAAGAAGGAGAAAATACACCTCCTTTGCAAGGATTTGTGTGGAGATGGATTTATCAAGAGCTCTTCTAGATGAAGTAATCCTAGAGGTCCATGACAACAAATGGGTACAAGTAGTAGACTATGAGCATATTCCATTCAGGTGCCGTAGATGACATGATTATGGTCACCTTCTCAGAGATTGCCCTCTCAGTAAAGCAGACAACAAAAACAAAACTAAGACAATGAAAGATGCTGATAGTTTTCACAAAGTGGTACACAAAGGAAAACAATGGAAAAAAAGGGTTGAAACAACAACAAAAGGAAGGGCAATAGGTTAACCAGAACCAGTTCCATGTCCTTGAAGTGGACGAAGAATTAACAGCAGAAAAGCAAGCAAGGGAAAGAAGTCCTGAGGAAAAGGATAAGGAAGAAAACAAGGAACAAACATAGGAAAACAATGAACAAAAAGAGATCATGATGAGTGATACGGAGATGGAGATGGATCAGGAGATGACCGAAAGTGAGATGGATTTGGAGGACCATGAGCTTCAGGAGATTCTTGACAGAGAACACCTAAATCTGGAGGGGTTCTTAAATCAGGGAACCAACTGGGGGGGTAGAATCATTACCTAAAGAAGGGCTAAGTAGAATACAACAACTGTATTTATGGAGAACTCAAGCTAAGGGTTTGGATAGGGCAAAAAACATTGGTACGCAGAGCAATGAAGGTGTAAAAGTGATAAAAATGACGTCAAGATTAGCACCTAGAAACCAAAGAAAGAAAAGAGGAAGGAAAAAACAGAACGCGTTAGTGATGGAATGTGGTAAACTCATGATAAAATCAAGTAAGATGAAGGATCTAGTTAGTTATTCCCTTACTAATCTTTAAATATGAAGTTCATACTTTGGAATATTAGAGGTCTAGGCAGTAAAAGGAAACAAAGAATGCTTAGTAATAGAATGAAACATGAGGCTCTGGATATAACTTTTATCTAGGAAATGAAATGTTCCATCCAAAAGTTAAGACAAATACATAACAAATGGGTCAGCAGATTTGAGTTTCTAGAAGTAAAGGAAAAAAATTCAGTAAGAGGTATTCTCTCTATCTGGAATCGTCAAAGAGTAGGTATAATATATGCTGAGGCATATAGGAGTTATTTATCAATGGTCATTCAGCCTGTTGGAGATAAGGAAACCTATCTTGTCACGAATGTTTATGGCCCTCAAAGAGTAGATCAAAAACTGTGATTCATAGAATCCCTGGTGGATCTCAGGGATAGACACGTAGGGATACCTTGCCTTATAGGGGGGACTTTAATATGACTAAATCTCTTTCGGAGAAAAAAGGGGGAACAAGAGCTCTAAATACAGATTCTTTGGCCTTACAAACCTTTACAGATAATATGAATCTAGTGGATATGGAGACAAGCAATGGCTGCTTCACATGGAATAATAAAACAGGAGGAGAGTCTCATGTAGCCTCCAAGTTACACAGATTCATAATTTCGGAGGATCTTATGCTAACAGATAAGGAAATAATAACTAGGGTTATTCCCTTTGGAGGATCAGATCGCTGGCCGGTCCAAATGGAGATTCAGGGCATAGGGACTCCTCAGAATAGACCTTTTAGATTTGAGAATATATGGCTCTCACACCCAGAATTTATGAGTGATATTGAGAAATGGTGGATGGAAGATCTACAGATTCAAGGAACAAGAATGTTCCTTCTGCACAAAAAATTAAAGCACATCAATATGAAACTAAAAGAATGGAACAAGACTAACTTTGGCAACATTTTCGTGGAAAAGAAATCTGTTGAAAATAAAATGCATGAACTCAACCAAGTCATGATCAAGGAGGGCTTTGATAAGGACAAAAATGATCAAGTCGAGAAACATCATCAAGAATGGGATAACTTGTGTAAACAACAGGAAATAGTTTGGAGACAAAAATCTAGATTTAAATGGCTAAAATAGGGATAATGCAATACCAAATTTTTCTGCAGATCCACTATGGCCAACAGAGCTCTCAACAGAATCTTGTCGATTAAGAATGAGAATGCGAAGATTCAACAATCACATGAGGGCATAGAAGCTGTGTTGGTCTAGCACTTCTGAGGCATAGCTCAGGAAAAGAACCCAGAAAGAGACCATTACATTAGGGACTTGATCAGTCATATTCCTAAGATGGTGTCTAGAGAGGACAATGTCAACCTTAACAAACCAGTGACTAAAAAGGAGGTCAGTGAAGTCCTCAAAGAAATGCAGAATGGAAAAACATCGAGCCCAGATGGCCTTAATGTGGATTTCTTCAAAGCCCATTGGAATATTATTAAACATGATATTCTGAGGGTTGTGGAGGATTCCAGGTTGAATAAAACTATCTTGAAGGCGCCTGACTCCTGCTTCATCTCCTTGATACCCAAACAAAATAATGCTCAAACTTCGGATAGGTATAGACCCATTGCTTTATGTAATGTGGTCTACAAGATAATATCCAAGGTAATAGCCAACAAACTCAAACCTCTACTTCCTTCTCTGGTATTGGGGGAATAGACTGGATATGTTGAAGGCAGATAGATCCTAGACAATATCATTCAAGCTCATGAGGTGGTTCACCCATTAACTAGCAAGAAGAAAGCTGGAATGATCATGCAACTGGACATAGCCAAAGCATATGACAAAGTGAACTAGTCTTACATCAAGAAGGTACTTATTGCTTTTGGTTTTGATCATAATTGGGTCAAATGGATCATGGCCCTTGTAATGTCTTCAAGCTTTTCAATCCTAGTTAATGGTTCTCCCTCTGAGATCTTTCTTCCTTCAAGAGGCCTCGGACAGGGAGATCGACTCTCACCCTTTCTCTTCATCCTCATGATGGAAGGACTAGGTCGATCTATCAAGCATGCGAGAATTATGGGCAAAATACAGGGACTTCAACTCACGGTGAATGGACAGTTTTTGACTCATCAACAATTTGTAGACGACACCTTGTTACAAGGTATCCCCACAGTCAAGGAGGCTTTAGCGTACAAACAAATTCAAAATGACTTTGCCATGGCTACAGGTATGGAAGTTAATCTTTCCAAATTAAAAATATTTTTCTTTAATACCAATATTGCTATTTGGAGAAACATCTCAAGCATTCTAGGCTTTCAAAGGGATTCCCTCCATTCCAAGTATCTTGGAGTGCCTCTAACTGCAAAACCTTTGCACAAGATAATTTGGGAACTATTGATCAATAAGATGCAGGACAAAGTCAGGAATTGGACCATCAGATCTCTAAATCTGGCGGGGAGATTGGTGCTGGCAAAATCGGTGCTCCAATCTTTCCCATTTTTTATGCTATCACCTCTCCCAGCTCAAAAAGGAATACTGCAACAATTCAGAAATATCCAAACGGATTTTCTTTGGGAAAAGGAGGAGAATAGAAAGAAATGGGCACTAGTCTCTTGGAAAAAGATTTGTAAACCCGAGAGCCAATGAGGCCTAGGCTTGGATGATCAGGAGATACTCAGCAACGTTCTAGCATCTAAACTTTGGTGGCATTGGGTTAAAGATCCAAAAGCCCAATGGGCAAGTATTTGGAAACAAAAATATGCCAACAACTAGCATCATACTAATCTCATAAGGATTTCTAAAAATATAAGGGGCTCATCCATCTGGAACAAGGCTTGGGAGAACAAAAGCTTAGTACAAAGAAACAATTTTTGGGAAATAAGAGAGGGTGATTTAGCACTATTCTAGGAGGATAAATGGCATCAAGAACCAACATTGTTAAAAGAAGAATTTGTGGGCCTTAAGCATGAGACAGATAACCAAGGATTAATAAAAGCAAAATATTTTTGCTATCACACTACCAATTCCAGAAAATGGAGAACTTGGAGAAACATAGATTGTGGAGATGATGGACCCATGAAAGCAAAAGTAGAGGCACTCATGAGAGTTATGGAACAAAGGATGATCTTAGTGACTGAGGGGCAGGATCAGCTAAGATGGGGCAAGAATAAAAAAGGCATCTTTAATATCAAAGAGGCTAAAAGTTTTCTCCTGGAGCTGGAGTCCCATGCTCAGGACAGAATTTAGTTGAACCTATGGAGACATCAAGGGTGGATGAAAATTAAACTCCTCATGTGGTTGGTGTATCACAAGAAGATCTTGACTTGGGACAACATCTGGAAAAGGGGTTTTCTGGGGCCTTCCAGATGCCAGCTCTGTGAAGCCCAAAAGGAAACCATGGAACATCTTCTCAACGGCTGCACTTTCACTTCTTGATTATGGGACTCATTTGCCTCCATTTTCTAAAGAACTGCTAGGGACAAAGAGCGTATCATTAATACCCTGTCCAATCGGAGAAGAAATTTTTCAGACAATTAAGTTCTTAACTATGCTTGGGCTCTCCTGCCAAGCTTCATAATATGGAAGGTCTAAAGGAAAGAAACAAGAGGATTTTCAAAAATTAAAAGAATCCTTCTCTTCGCCTGTTTGAACAGATCTTAAACAACTTAAGGAAACAATTGGCACCACAGTGAGAAATCTCCCCAATAATCATCCCTTAGAGGCTGACAAGAAAATTCTTAGGCAGTTGGGTATGCAAAGCATCATTCCACAAGGCCTGAATAGGAAATTTTTCCTGAAGGAAATTGAAAAGGAGTTTTGGCATCCTCCCTTGAGAGATTTTTTGAAATACCCTATAGATGGAGCTTCAAAAGGTAATCTGGGATCTTTTGGTTTTGGAGGGGTTCTGCGAGATGAAGATGGGAGTATTCTATTCCTCTTCCATGGTCATTTAGGGAAAGCTACCAATAATATGGTAGAACTAATGGCTCTGGAGCAATGTTTAGATTATCTAAAGCAAGATAACTGCTTAAATGTGGTGATAGAAGCTGACTCTGAGTTAATCATTAACTCAGTCAAAACAATCAATTACGGAACAGAGCTGGAGAAAGTTTCTGATCACTGGAGATTAATCCAACTATTGCAAATAATTTAGGGTCAACTTCAAGGACTATGTACGGTAAGATTCAATCACGTAGGCAGAAAGGCCAACAAGCTTACGAATATACTGGCAAACCAAGGGGTGAAATGTAACGAAAGCACTGTTTCAATGGGGTGGCAAGTAGTGCCTTAGGACAGTCTAAAAATCCTCTGTCACACTCAAGCGGAAGAAGTCAGAGAAGTGTATAGAAACAAAACAATAGAAGCAAGGTAGCTATGATTTGGCCTCTATAAGTTTCCCTTATTTTGGTCAAGCAGGTATTTGGTAAAAGGCAGGTATCGAATGGTCTCAGCAGCACAAGTAATTCCATCTTCAAAATGCCCTGGTGTATCGTGGATGTATTTCTCAAGTTATTGGGTGTTAAGTTTAGGCACGATTTTGGGTTCAGGAACCTGAGCTTGTTGATGAAGGAAGGGTATTGGAGCTTCTCTGCCAGCAATTGTATTCCTTTCTCCCCTCTTCAGAAAACAAAGCCATTCATTGAATGGTATTGGTTTGATCGATCCTCTCTCAAGCAGGAAATGGTTTTTGCGATTTGGGAGCAATCCCATACAACTACTGACACGTGGCGGGGGGTCAATATGGTAAACCTCCCTCATCGCACACTAAAGATCGACACCATGAAGCAGTGCAATATAGCTAGCAGCCGTCGGATCTCTGGGTTTGGATCAACGATCAAGAATGATCGTGTTATTTTGTGGGACCTGATATTTAGTTATACTATGGTTTTATCTCATTTTGAGTACGGTGGCAATGTTATCTTCTGTGCTGATCTCGCTTCAAGATTGGATTGGGTAAATTTCGGGTCAACTTCCTGCTCGAGGGTTATTCCCCATGGTGGACCCGAAATCCTTTTATGTTGGTCTATATTTTAGCTTCGGGTTTGATTCATGAAATATAAATGTTGTTTGTTTCCTTTCAGAGATGAAGTCTCAGCCGTCAGATTATTGAATACAAATCAGATGGTCTTAGCGATTGTTAGTATTCTGAAGGACTAGTTGTTTTTCTACTAGGCCCTTGGTCCGGTTTGGAGCCTTTGGCTCGAAGCCAAAAATTTTGTGTGGCTAGTTAACTCTAGGGCCCACTTCTCTTTTGGGTATATTGTAATTTATCTAACTTGTTTTTACTAATTCAATTGAATAGAAGGACTCACTTTTGCTTCAGTAAAAAAAAAAAGCTTAAATAAAATAAATAATAATTTAATTGTATTTATCCTTTTAAACTATTTTCGGTGTACATTAAAAAATAGTTTCGTAAGAGTGCCTCATATGTCTTAAAAAATAAATTATTGTTTATTTATTTGTTTATAATTTATATTTAATAGTTAACTATAATTTTAATATGCACATAAACATTAATAACTATCCTCAGACAAGGTGAGGCATTCAAGTTGGTGAATATTGTGTGAGGGAGGACATTGGTAAAAAAAAGACATTAATAGTCATTTTGTACTCAACTATTTTATGTATAACAATATAACTCTGTCTATATATGAATGTGTAAGAGTGCAAGCATGTCACATTATATAATCTCATGGCTTATTCTGAATTTCATGTTAGGCCTCAATTAGCAAACAATCAATTTCCTCCTAATGGATTGATCACAATTGGTATTTATAGATGAATCCAACCACATCAAACAATGAGGATGAAGTCCCAAGGGAAATGTTTATGTTTTAATTTCTTTTCACTCTACTTTAACTATATTTAAAGTAAACATTTGAAAGTCAATAATTAAACTAAGTCGTTGCTTTTCACTCTAATTTAAATAGCTTTAAATTAATATTTAAAATTTATTATATTCGCTAACTATATGACTTTTTTTTTAAATAAGTACTTCAATAATAATTAGATAAATTAATATTGATAATAATAATTTGGTAAATAAATAATGATAATAATTTAATGTGAAAGTTTTATAACATATTACTATTAATTAGATAAATAAATAAAGAGAAAAACATAATGTGAAGTACCATCTTCTTTGTACGCATCCATGATATGACCAATTAATGGATACCTTATGAGTAAGAGAGGAAGGTACCAAAGACGTTAATATTTTAATGGCACTTAAATAAAATCCACAAGACAAAAAGCGCCCATAACGAGGGTACAAAAGTGATTTAAAAAATATTCTCCACACCTACAACATCAAGACAAAGAATTTGGAAACAACCAAAACCATTGGAAACAACACCAACCTCACGAACAATAGGTGATTGAGAATCCATTAAAAAATTTCAAACAATGTGACTTTTAAATTCACTAAGAAACCCTAGAGAAATAACTTACAATGAATCGTTGAAAAGTAATTAACAATGCCTTATTTTACTAGAATAATGCAACATTCATTGTAATTTGCACCACAAGGTTGATAAATATAAAATAATATGATTTTAATATATGATAAATATTTTTTTTTCTCTGTAAAGACTAATTCTATTAAAAGGAAAGAAAAATATAATTACAATGAGGTAGAAGCCTCGGCCGATAGCATCTGAGTGCCTTCAGGTCATCAAAATTGTCCCATAATTGGGAGAACTAGTTATAGTTTGCAAAAAATCATGCATAGGAGCGGGAATACAATGGCATAACCAATATGAGAACTTGAGAAAACCCCTTTGAAGCAGTCATGATAGACACCAAAAGACAGGATTTCTATTCATGTCAGCAATAGAACCATAGATTGCCAAGCTAGAGAAACATAAACAAAACCACAAAAACATAAACAACCAAACCTAATCAAAAAGCAATAAAACTATGAGATGACACGAGGGAGTCCAAGTGGCGTTACATGGGGATGTCCTAGTTTGGTTACTCCTCAATGACGGGGCAAGCATTACCATACCAAATTTCTCCATCCTTTGCCATGTCACCGGCCGCGCTGCCACCTGAAGGATCCAACACTTGACGGGTTCCGTTTGAGCTACCAACAAAAGCCATCGAAACTGTGGCGCCATGAGAGTTGCCACCCGGTTGCAGTGTGTCACCTGCAGTATCACCATCGTCATGCTGTCCGCCACGCATTGCAGCCGTGCCTTCTTCTGCCAGGTTCTTCTCAGAGCCATGACTGCCAACAATTCTGCGAGTATCCTAAGAATGCTCTGCCGCGGTACGCGCTGGAGCATGAGGCTGAGCTTCTTCTGCTTAATAATGGGCCTATTCAGGCTGCTTTGAAATTTCAAGTGAGTCGAATAGAAGGCATTGTGCGGAAAGGGTCTGCGGGGCGGGCTAGGAGGGGGAGAATTAGCTTGAGATGAAGGCGAAGGGGCAGGGGGCAGAGGCTGATCAATGGAATGAGCTGCCTAAGAGCACACACGACCACCTAAGCTACCTCCATGGCGTCTTTCCATGTGGTGACGGACCATGGTTAAGCGACGAAGGGGAAGCTCAAAAGAATTGGGCTCTTGGATGGGAAGCAGAGAATGTAGAGTGGATTCCTGAGCAGGGTTCAAAGAGTAGAGCTAGGAATGGGAGATATGAAACCAATTTACAAAATCAGGACAACAAAGGAGCCAACAGTGAATGCTTGTAAGAGTTCTGCTGCAAGGGACTCCTGCTTGGAGTGGGCATATGCTTAAGGAAGGGGGGCAAACAATGGGGTTGAAGGCCAAATGAGCCATGCTTAAACTATCATCTACCTTGTCTTGGTCGGAATGAGCATTTAAGTCATCCTACAGGCGGACCTACTTCCGCCTTAGGTGAACCTTTATGTGCCAAGTATGGCCAGCAGCTAGCAGGGCGGAGTGCTGTTAATCCTATTAAACGCCACTAATAAGCTCAAATTTCACCTGCATGTGGGTGCTCTTCTCCTCCCTATTTCATTTCATTCGTCATCATATTTTGGTATTCCGTAAATTGGATTTCAAAGGCCAGTCTAGAAATTGAACTTGTTTGAAGATCCAATCCACTTTGTACTCATATTAGCCAGTAAGTCAACCACTTTATTTCCTTCCTGGCATATGTGCTTGAGAGTGATCGCTCTGTGAGAAGAGAGCCAGTTTTCAATGTGTTCAAGCCACTTCGCCATTCTCCAACTGTTGCTCACTTTGCTTGAAGGTGTGCCTTGCATAATTTTTTTGACCATATTTATGAGGATTTGAGAGTCGCCTTCTATAATTAGCAGAAAGTATCCCTTATTTTGAGCTATAATAAGACCCTTCCATAGTCCTTCCAGTTCGACCGAGTTGTTGGTGTCCCATCCTTTTGAACCAAAAAAGGTTAGAAGAGGAGCACCCTTATAATCTATGAATATCCCTCCAAAGCCTACATTACCTGGGTTTCCTTTCCAGGCTCCATCAAAGTTTACCTAGAAAACATGCTTGGGAGGAGGGAGCCACTTATCAGGTGTGCTGCCCTTTGCAGGAGTTGTTCCTTTGGTTAATGGTTCTTGATTCCACTGAAGGTTCCAATTTGACCAGATATTTTGTTCTTGGGGGAGAGAAGGAAAATCCTCCTCATGCCACGTTTGGAGAAGTAAGGTTTCCTTGATATTTTGGCATATTATTTTCCAAAGATTCTCCAGGGGTAAGGAGTGATCCTTGAAGATTCTCTGATTTCTCTCCTTCCAAATAGTCCATATGAGGAAGCCTGGAATAAGATTCCATAAGAAATTTAAAATCCTGCTTTGATATGGGTTCCGATCCCAGTTGCGAACAATGGCTATGATGTCTCCATGTATCCTCCCTTCCTTTTGGCATCTAAAACTGACTTTTTCCTAGAGCTTGCGTGCAAGATGACAAGAGTGTATAAGATGCTTTACGGATTCCTCTTCTTGTCTACAATTGGGGCACATGGATGGCCAATGATAGTTCCTCTTCCTAAGATTGTCCCAAGTGAGGATTTTTTTTTGACATAAAAGCAAAAGAAAGGTTGAGACTTTTGGCCAGTTGGTAGGGTCCCAGACTTTACTCGAGAGAGGGTCTTTGACCATATTTTCCTTGATAATGATATTTTAAGCATCCCGAGTAGTGAAGGTACATTTTGCTTCATAGCCCCATCTAAGAATATCCCTGTCGTCTAAGTGCTGTATTTTCCTCTTCATTAATTTTGTATCAAGAGTCTGTTGAACTTGTGCTATTCCATGTCTTAAGATTTGGTCCGCCTTAATCCATAACCTGTTTCCTTGTGTTGTAGAGGGATTCCAAAAACATGACTTTTTCATAAGTCTGCATATCCTGCTTCAGAAGTTGCAGAGGTGAGATTAGGTCCTTTAACTTGGGCTTTTGTTTCCATGAATCTTCCCAAAACCTTGATGTGTTTCCATATTTAACTTCCCAGAAACTATGCTGTTGAATTAGGCTTTTGTGTTGCTTGGCCGAATTCTAGATTAGGGAGCCCATGCTAGCTTCTAACATCCATATTACATCTTATGTTGGGCAATTACTGGCATATTTTGCTATCCATAGAGTGGCCCAGGGAGTGAATGGTACAGTAAGCCATTTCCACCAAATTCAAGCACCCATGACCTCATTGCTATGATAAGGGACCCTCAGTCCAGTTCCACCAGAACATTTTGGAAGGCACACTGTGTCCCATTTGACTAAAGCACATTTGCAAATTTGACCTGAATTGCCCCATAAAAAAGATCTCTGGAGATGTTTAATTTCTTTGAGAACCCATTTGGGGCCCGCTAGGATCGAGAAAAGGTACAACGGCATGGATTGAAGAACAACTTTTATAAGGACTAAATGACTCACCATATTAAGGGCCCTGTGAGCCCAAGAGGTAAGGCGAGCCTCCAGATTTTCTAAGAGGATCTTCCAAGAAGAGTGCTTTAAGGCCGAGGCAGTCAAGGGAGCTCCTAAATATTTGGAAGGGAGGACAACAATAAAGAAAGAAAGAATGCGAGCTATGGCTACTTGGGTAGTAGTAGGGGTATGAAAAAAGAAGATTTGGGATTTGGCTTTATTGATATTGGCTCCTGAAGCTTCTGAAAAATCCGTCAATAACATTTTGAGTTGACATGCTTCCTAGACGGATGGATGACGAAAAAGCATGTTGTCATCAAAAAATTGTTGGTGGGTGAAAGTTGTAGAGTTATGAAAGGACAATCCTCTTAGGAGCTATGATTGCTGAGCTTTTTCAATGCTGCAACCCGACCCTTCTGGCATAATAACGAATAGGAAGGGGGAGAGAGGGTCTCCCTGTCTAATTCCATGAGAAGGATGAAAGTGGGAGGAGGGAATACCATTGATCAAAATAGAAAAGAAGGAGGAGGAGATGAGACTCACGACCCACCTTACCCAGGGAGGAGCAAAACCAAAAGCAATTAGATTTTTTTTATGTACAGCCAGCTTAAGCTATCAAATTCTTTAGAAAGATATATTTTAAGGAGGATACCTACCTTTTTGGATTGCTTCAGGGAGTGGATAATTTCATGAGTTAGGATGATACCATCCGTAATATACCTTCCTTCAACATATCCAGATTGCTCAGACGAAATGATGAGAGGGAGCAACAGTTTGAGTCTGGAGGAAAAGGTTTTGGAGACAATCGTGCAGATTATGTTGCACAGGGAAATAGGCCTATATTTTTCAGGGATACTTGGTTGAGCTTTCTTGGGAATAAGGGCAATGAATGTAGCATTCATAGCTGGAAGCATCCATCTCAAGGTTCTCGATTCCTCAACTACCCGCTAGACTTCCATTTTAATCAGCTCCTAGAAATTGTGGAAAAAATTGTAGGTGAATCCGTCCGGGCCCTGCGCCTTCCCATATTTCAATTGACGAACTTCTGTTTCCACCTCTTGTAAGTTGACAGACCTGAGAAGGAGTTGGTTATGCACCTCTATAATAACTTTAGGAATATTCCTTGTAATTTTTTCTATGGCATGGAATCTGTCTATTTGTGGCTCATGATGAGCTTGCTTGAAGTAGTTTATAAGTTCGCTTTCAATTTATTCATGTGTTTCCACCTTTACCCACTACTCGCTTTGAATATGAGTGATGTTGTTATTCATTCTTTGTTGGATGGTGGTCCTGTGAAAACATTTTGTGTTTTTTTCTCCGTCCTTAAGCCATTTATTCTCGATTTTTACCTCCATAGCATTTCTTCTTGTTTTGTCCTCTCTAAGATCTGTGACTCAAGATGATTTTCCTATTCTAACAGGTCATCTTATCGGCCTTTTGTTATAATCTTCTACTGCAGTCATTTCATATCTTGATCAAGGGCACTCTGAGCCTAGAAAACATTTCCAAAAGAAGTATGGTTCCATTGTTTGATCTTGCCCTTGAGGTGCTTAAGCTTCTACTAAAATTGAAGCATTTTTGTGCCATTTGGAGGAGAAAAATTGTTCCATTATGTGTTGATAAAGTTATTGAAATCCGGATGAGACATCCAGAAAGCTTCAAAGAAAAATGGTCTTCGTATTGTGTTGCTAGGACAAGACCATTGAAGAGAGATTGGCCAGTGATCTGACCCTGAGAGTGGCAAGATTGAGGCAGAAAATTCTCCACCTAGGTGTATTGCGTTGTCAGATAGTAAGAATTTGTCAAGACGAGAGGCAATCTGATGCAACCCTGCTCTTTTATTGTTCCAGGTAAAAAGACCATTATTGAATGGCATGTCAATAAGCCAGTTGTTCTGAATAAAGTCTTTTAGGTTGTTCCCTTCCTTATCCAATCTGTTCCTGCCTCACCTTTTTTCTTCCAGCCTAGTGATCATGTTGAAGTAGCCCCACATAATCCAAAGTCGATGTGGTCAGTTCGTATTGATTGCTGAAAGGGTGTTCAGGATTTCTATCTTGTGCATGCCCTCCTGGGGAAAATACACATTTTTTAGATGCCCATGTATATTGGTCCCTGTGATGTGAAAAGTGGCTTGAATGAAATTCTTGTTAACATGGATGTTATTGAGCATAATGGTACGAGTGTCTGATATGATTGCTAAGCCTCCAAACACCCCAGCGGCATCCATAGCGGCTGTGAGACCTCTTGGCCAGGCTTTTGTTGCAATTCTTTCCAGAGCGGTTGAGTTGCATTTAGTTTCTTGCAAGAATAGGATTTGTGGCTTCTCTTGCATTATCATATTTTTGAGTAGTCTTTGTGGATTTGTGGCTTTTCTGAATACCTAGAGATTTTTTCCTTTGTGCTCTTGAGAGGATCACCTCCAGATTCTCTAGTTGTCTTTCTGGAATTTTGTCATAATTTTTTGTTTTGCATGCCTGCTTTAGGCCTAGAATTTCTAGATCCCCAATATCTATGCTTTCTTGTTCCTCTTCCATGTGCTGAGATTCATTTAATCCTTCAGTTGTTTCTGTTGCTATTCTGGAATCAGGTTGCATGTTGTCTACCTCCATTCCTTGAAGGTTCCATTCTAGGACTTTCTGCTTAGCAAAGGGGAAAGGATCTTTGGGAAGAGGATCTTCTTGGAGTTTCTTGGAGTCTACATGAGCAAATTGCTTGTCCTTCTTTGCCTCTGTCTCTGATGAAGTAAGATTTTTAGAGTCAACATCATTTTGTCGGGCCAATGCTTCAAAGCTATTGCTTGTAGAAGGCTTGGAAGAGCTGGCTTGAGCCATCTTTGGATTTGAAGCTGATTTATTGTGGATTTTCCTACGACTGGTGACTTTAGTGAAGCCATCAGACTTAGGCTTATCTTGTGCAGATCGAGATGAGGGTTTTTGATTTAAAGGATAGTCCCTAAATAAGTGGCCCAGGGCATGGCATCTTCTACATCTAAATGGCACATGTTCATAGTCAATTAACTTAACCCTTTCAATATCATCACGGTATATACTTATCACATCTAGAAGTGCCTTGCTGAGGTGCATGTAGACACAGATTCGTGCATAAGAGGTGTATCTCTGGAGTTTTGTTTCCTCTGCAACTTTGATAAATTCTCCAAGTACATTCCCAATTTCTTATAGAGAAGCTTCATCCCAGTATTCCATGGGGAGAGAATAGAGACATATCCAAACTAGAGCCCAGCTGAGGTCCTCCTCATAAGGGTTGAAATGCTCTACCCAACCACTGAGATACAGGCCGACAGCATTGAAAAAGTATGGCCCTCCATCCATAACCCTGTTTTGGTCCTCTAAGAAATTAAAAATGGCTATGAAGAACCCTTTAGGTCCCAGCTGTAGGGTGATGTGTCCTCTTGGGTTCCATTTAGCTGCTATGCAGCCACGCAACACCTTCTCTATCGGCCAGAGTCCTACAAACTTGCCTATCAGAGCATGGTCCATCATATACTGTATCTGAGCATTGATTTGGTGACTTGGGAGTTCTACCTTCGGACGTTCAGTCGCCATTGGCTTGCATGTGGTCGAGGTGACTTTGGGTTGTTCTTTATCATCTGTTTTGGCTTGTTGTGAGTTCAGAACCATGTTGTCCTCCATTTGATCCTCTAGTTTGGCGGCTTCCTCATTCTTTTGCAAAACTTCATTTTCATTGAGGGGAGGCTCTGCATCCTCCCCCTAAGGGATATTCATGATGTTCGTGATTGCCCTGTTGAATTTGTGTGGTTGTATTGCTGTCGATGCGGGCAAGTCTACAGATGTCTGAAGAGATCTGCCATTGCAGAGTTTGTAAAAACCCTAGAACGTTGAACCGCTCCCATCCTATGATAAATATAAAATAATATAATTTTAATATTTAAAATAAAATATTCTTGATCCTTCTAGTTACGTAATCAAAACTATCATTGTCTAATTCCATGCATACTCATTGAAAGATTTGCATCTATAAAGAATGTTTTGCCTTTCAGGCTTGCCATAATAACTACCTACATATATACTTTTAGAAGGCAAAGGATCTTTGGAAATTTATAACAATCAAGAACGCAGTTTATATTCTTCCCTATATCAAATATTTTTTGTCTGTCAAACGACAATTTGATGACGTTTTTGCATTTTTTATGCCTTTTATCTTATGTTCTATTCAAATTTAAATGTCAACCTTCCCTTGTATGGAAACTCTCTTTCAACTACTCTTGTATCTCAACTTTCATTGATCTCGTTGTAACAGTGTTGTCTTTTCCTAAATTAACATGCATTTCCGAGAAAACATATAGCCATAGTTTTAAGATTTTAGTAGAGTTTTATTAATGAAATTATCAATTTTCCCAAGAAAACAATTCATAATATCCATATCACATTTTTAAAAAATGTATAAAATATCTATAAAAAAATGACATATATAACAAAAAGAAAATTTTAATAAAAATAAGAATATTTCTATATGAGAAAGATGTGAAATATATATAAAATACAAATACTTGTTATAATTATAGATCCAACTAGTTGTATACTAGTTACTGGAAATAATAATAAAGGTATTCAAACGTATAAATAATCATATTCAAAATCCTTCTCTCAAATTTATTAATAGATCACAAGATTTGATATTTCAATTATTTTCTATATACAAAATTTAAGGTGTGTATATTATAATAAGAATTTAAAAAAAACAACACAACATAATAAATAAAAGCTAGGAACTATGTAATTATAAAAAATAAAATAAATTTTTCTATATATAAAAAATATGAAATTTAAATATAATAAAAATAGTATTATAAATTAATATATCTTAATTTGGAATCTATAAAGTGTGGATAGGGAGCAAATTTGTGTAAGTGTAAATTTTTCATCCAATTTTACACTCAAAAATAAGTTTGATCTCTCTTGACTATTTAGAATTAAAATGAATTTTCTAGAAATCTAATTTTTATAAATCACATAATAAAATCTTAAATTATATTTTTTTTCAAATAAAATAAACCATCAAATATAAATGTATCAAAAATAAAGAAATCCATTTTAACTCACATTAAAGCTCTCAAGGTTTTAAAATGTTCAAATTAAAATGAATTTATTAAACATCTCAAATTTTATACTTATATATAAACTAAAACAAGAAGGCAATTAAAACAAGAAACAACCCAGAAAAAAACATGAAAAATAGTGCTAAATATGAAAAGTGTGTATACTGGACTGATGCCTTTTTTTAAGGTTAATTTTCAACATATTTAAAAATGATAGTAAAACCATTTTTTTTTTGTGCAAAAATAAAAAAATTGAGGAAAAAACATACTAATGTTTTTGGTAGAATAAGGTTTTTCTTTTCCAAGTATAATTTCAGCATTTTTTAGTAATGACATTAAAAATAAAATAATGGGATCTGAAACACATTAAAATTCTATTAGTTTTCAACCATGTTGTTAAACATATAACAACATGGCACTAAAGATCGCTAAAATTCTAACTATTTTCAACCATAACATTAAAGATACACCCATTGAATGAAACATTTTGAACGCCTTTCCAAAAATAAATAAAGCTCCAATATGATAATCATAACTTGAAAATGTAGATTACATGCAACTCACTAAATATGAATTTTGCATGCTTTTTTTCATTGAGAAATATCTCTTCATTTTCTCTAATGCAAACTTGAAATACATATGTTTCAAACAATATTTTTGAAAACATTCACCTCAAATGAGAGCAATGATAGAAATTATTCTCGTCGAATATTCTACTCTACCCCTTGTATAACTAGAACATCTTGGATTGATATGAAAAGTTCTTCACCTACTCCTCAATACAATATTTTTTGGAAACATCTCCATCATTGAATCATCATATGTATAATAATTTCCATCATCATTATGAGGAATACTATCCTCACAATGATCATATGTGCCTTTGAAATACTGACTTGGAAGATATTGTTTATTTTTCCCTTCTTCAGTGCTACCCTCATAGTCCATAGAATTAGGACTAAATGGAAAATTTGAATTGATTTTTATTGGATATTCTTCATCATGTTCATTGTCAGTGATGCTCTTGTAGTCCATAGGATCAGGGCTAAGTGGACACCGTGGATCTCTATTCATTTGAAATTCTTCTTCATGCTCTTCATCACTACTGATCTCATAGTCCATATGATTATGACTAAGTGGAAACCACGACACTCTATTTATTTGAAATTTTTCATCATGCTCTTCATCATTGTTTCTCTCATAGTCCATAGGATTAGGACTAAGTGGACACCGTGACTCTCTATTCATTTGAAATTATTCATCATCGCTGCTCTCATAGTCCATAGGATTAGTACTAAGTGGAAACCGTGACTCTATTCATTTGAAATTCTTCATCATGCTCTTCATCACTGCTCCTCTCATAGTCCATAGGATTAGGACTAAGTGGAAATAATGACTCTTTATTTATTTGAAAATCTTCATCCTTCTCTTCATCACTGTTGCTCTCATAGTCCATAGGATTAGGAGTAAGTGGAAATAATGAATCTTTAATTATTTGAATTTGTTTATCCTTCCCTTCATTAGTGTTTCTCTCATAACCCTTAGGATTAGGACTAAGTGGAATATTTGACTCTCTATTCATAGTGGAAGAATTTATGTCATATTCATCAATATGAATAGAGTTGTTACGTGACGAAGATGTTGATGTTTCACAAAGAAAAACTTCACTATCAGAAGAATCGATGCCTTTCAAATAGAAGAGGTTGAATGATACAAATGTACTCTCTCCTAATAATACACTAGTACAAAATGACTAATTAGTTACGAAAACAACAACTAAAATTTGCATATGAAGGACTATTTTTTAGTCGATGACCAATAGTAGCTAATTTATAGTATGCTATAATACGAGCAGATTTTAGTCATTTTCAGCTTAGTCATTAATTGGTTTCCTCAATTTCACCATGTAGTAGTACATTTACTCATAAATTTGGTCATTAACGTTTCATCTATTTAGTCATTAATTGCTGTCATTAATGACCAAATATACAACAAAATATATTACTATATAAATCCTCGATAAAACTAATTAATGACCAAAGAAATATGAACAAAATTTTGGTCGTGTTATATGATACTATAAATTAGCTACAAATAGTCATATATACGAAAATTTTAGTCATCATTTGAAACCAATTAATAGCCCAAGGAATATGACTAAATTTTAGACGTGTTATAAGATACTGTAAATTAGATACTAATAGTTGTATATATGCAAAATTTAGTCATCATTTTAATAAAAAAATTATCATTTACAACAGTCACTTATCTTTTTATGGTATTTTCATATTCATTATATAAATGTCTAATTTAGTCGTTTCTATTTATTTCATTTAATTTCATTCATAATCATTATAAACGACTAATTTAGTCATATATTCATTTTATTCATGTTCATCATTAATTGATATAAACTACTAATTTATTATTTTTAGATTGATTTTGTGTGTTCATTATTAATCAACATAAATTAATTAGTACGATTTTGCAACTAAGTTCTTAAAAAATTCCATACAATGTGCATGTTTATCTAGTATGATAATGCAGAATTACATATGTTAATTACAAGAGTAAATAATACCAAGTGCAAATAAAAATAATTTCAACCATAGAAATTTAATCATATAAAATATCAAGTATTACAATATGAGTTTCCAACTTAATATCAGTTGGACTACAATTTACACACGAAATATTGTTTCGTCATTTCAAAACATTATCGTTGTGTTGCCAAAGCTTTGCAAGTGAGTTCACCAACTCCAAAGGCTTGATCATCAACCTCTCTGAGTGTGTCTTATGCAAGATATTGGCTCTAAGGGTATCACTAGACAAATTATGTTCTCTCTCTCATTTTGCATTTGTCTCTCTAGTGTTATTGTTCTCCTCTTTCTTCAGTTGCTGCTTCTTACCACCAATATTGAGTTGCTCTCCTCAAAATGAAAGAAGATAGAATGTAGACTATAATACATGAATATAAAATAAAGTATACTATAAAATATTTATACGACAAATACCTCAACATTCGATAGTGGCCACTATGGGGCTATATGACACGTATAAAGAAAGAAAATAAAGTATCAGCATAGAAAATAACACCTTTGGAACTTAGTAATCAACCTTCAACAAAACCTTAGGCACCATCATAAAAACTAAGTTACATGTTAAAATATCAAGCAATAGATAACTTGTGAAAAGAAATGGGAACAGAGAAATATCAATGTAAAATATATCCTTATTGCTTGTTCTAAAAGAATCATGTTCCTTAATTTTGGATATTCTTTTGCCCACAGTAAAAGTTTATCGCTATTACGACCTATGTTTTTAGGATCATGAGATTGATCAAAAATCATATTGGATTATGGAGTGATTCAACTTTCCAAGATGGAGTGATTCACTTGGTTGAATGAAGGTGCTAGCTGTGACTAGTTTCAAAACCTTAGGGAAGAAGAATAGTAAGGCCTAAGAAAATATATCACCACTTGTCAACTGAAAGAAAAATTTTCAACCCCACAATGGCTTCTAGGAGCACATTTGTTTGGATGGATATCACACTCTGAGAGGTAATTGTCTAATTCAACGAGAAGTGTACATATATTGTCATAATGCCCCTCACAGTCATACCCTATGCTTCTGTCCTGTAATATTAATCATATTATACTAGTTAATTATAAATTATGACTATGAAATAATTATTAGTTTGAATAATTAGTCTGAAATTGCACTTTTAGTATTTTTGTATACATAAAAATATTTGGGAAAAAAAGGTAATTTTTGTGACTAGTTAATTTCGAGTTAATCTAAATACAGAAGATATTATGGTGCCTCAGTGTTTCTCTAGTGGTTATCCGCTTATTGTACCAATTTATCCCATTTCCTCTACTACATTTGGTGAATTCCTCTTTGGCGATGTCCAATGCCAATGCAATGGACATATATCCCTAATGTTTTTCGGAGCCAAAGGGAAGTTGCACAAGTAAAAACCAAAAAGTAGCCTCAAATATATTATTCGCGGCCGAAATGTGGTAATTATATGACAATGAAAGAAACATTGCATGTTAATCATCTTCCCTTTAATATTCATTAATAATTTCTTTGCATGATCATGTGGTACTAAAGTGTCAAGTACGGACATTTAAAGTTAGTCATCCATCAATATCACCTTTGAGAGTGCTTAGCAGTTAATACTTCATATTATACACACAGTAGATGACCAACTTCAAGGATAGAAATATAAACACAATAAAAATGAAATTAAAAGAAATTCTAGGAAGTCAAATGTGACTAATCTTGAGTCAAGAAAATACCAATCCCTTCACATTATCAAGGCATTCTCAGGCACTAAAACATAAAATCCTTCCATTGCATCATTTTCGCCTCTTCTTTAGTTTCTTTAATTAAGAACATAACTTCCAGAAGAAAAAAAAAAGTCATTGGGAAAGTTCTCAAAATCCTAACAAATGCTCTACTGATTGTCGCACCAATTAAACAGAAATGAAATCATTTGATATTCTTTTAACTTGCAGGATATATTGAAGAATATGAAGCTTTTTCATCCCTTTCTCCTAATCAAATTATGGTTTGTGGGTTCCAATCAAGTAATCAATTTACCGCCAAGATAGTTAAGGGATCACTTTGGAGAAGGACTCCTGGAATCATTGATATAGTAGAAATGGAATTAACTAGCAGGAAAATGAAGCACCTTAGTGGGTGCTCCAAAATATATAAACACAACTGAGAATGATTTTATACTCCCTCCACACATTTTAAAACAGAAACCATTCAGCTACATCTCATTTATTTTTCACCTTTTCGTAATATGTAATTTTTTGAGCAAGGATAGAGAATTCATAAATATTGTCATGAAAGAGGACTATCCGTAATCCTAATAAGTGTGTCTCTAACAAATAAACATTTTCACATAGTGAATAAATGTTACATGGTATATTTCAGTGATTAAAAGGACAACTTTATTCTTAATCTCATTACAAAAAAAATAAATTCAACACTAGCTAGTTGGGATCTAACAAATCAAGATTTTCATTTAGTAAAGTAAACTTACATGAAAGATCCAAATTATTTGCAATGACAACTTTATTCTTGATCTTATTACAATATAGATAAATTCAAGAGTACATACATATTTCCTTATCTTAGACAAACTTTGAAGACATTCCGAGATTTCATAAAAATATAATGATACTATTTACCTGTAGGACACGAGAAATCTATCTACATATAGCACTTCTCACTAGACAGTAGTGTTATTGAGACACCATCTCATGGAATTAGAATCATGTAGATAGATATTTTTATAGAGATACCTTGAAACACCTATTCAACACTACCTTCAAGCTTTGAATTCATCAATTGATTTACATTAGTATAAAAAGCTAGTGGGATTTCACTAAATACAACCCGTCAAAAGCCATTTATGATAGCTATCATTTCCTTCTCTGGATCCATCCCCCTATGGAAATAGAATAACTCATATTCCCCAATGTTTGAGGTACTTGCTTCGTGTTCAACGTGGACTATTGGGTTCTTCACGTGGAAAAGGTTGCAAATATTAGATGTATAATGGAAACAAGCATGCAATTCAAGGTTGCTCCTAAAGTCTCCTGGGTGAATCGTAAAACACCATCTACTTAAAACATGATATATGGTAGTAACAAAAACTACCCAAGATCCAAATTAAGAATTCAAAATGTTGCAAATAGGAGATGTCTTAAACAATATCAACTATTTAATTGCATAATCACACTAAAATAGACAAATCTTTAAAATGGTGAAAAGTGTGAAAACATGAAGTTGGAATATTATAGCTATGTGAGGGTAGATATAGCTATGTAAAATGTAAGTTCTATGTAAAACACTTAAATTCAACTTCTATAGCTACATGAAATGTAACTTCTATATTTAAAAATGAATTTGGAATATTATATTTACGTCAAGGTAGATATAGCTACGTGAGATATAACATCTATATAGCATTCTAAATATCCCTTTTTAGTCATTTAAGAGACTAACATTTTTTTTATCTTCGGTTAATAACTTAATACTATACCAAAAAATCATTGAATTGATGATTCACCAACCAAGGAGAAATTTTAAACTAGTGAAAAAATTCTTATTCATTCCCTTGCCATATTTTTGATATTTTATTTGTGTGTGGATCTAAGCTAGTGTAACGTATGTTCTACATATTTGACAATTTAAACATAAAAAATTACCCATATTGAGGTTATACAATCAAAATATGCACAATAAGATACAATATGCATGAGTTATAAGTAATATGATGTTTACATGTTATATCAAGACAAACATTTTATCATCTCATTAACTCTTATCTTATAGTTGGTGATGAATATAACGATAAAATTACGAGCCATCCTTGTCATATCTTATATTTAATCATGGATATAGCTTTTAAAAGCATCAACCTTGTTTTTTTATTTTATGTAAGATCAATTTAAATGGAAATGGTCATAATTTTATTCAATATATCTTGTACAACTGGAAATAAAATAATGTGGGGGTGGTGTTTCTAGTGATTTTCAAACTTGTTTTAATTACCTAAATTTACCCTATTTAAAATAAATATGGGTGGTGTTTATAGTGATTTTAAAAATTCTTTTAATTACTTAAATTTGGCCTATTTAAAGCAAATAGTTGCACTGACCATCTTATCCTCAAGTCAGTGGCTTTGCTTAAGGGCATCTTTATGAAAATCTATGAAATAATAATAGTATCTTGCACTAAACAAACAATGTTGGCATAGAATATGTTATCGTGTGTTTTACTCTATGTCACAAATTTATTGATATTTTATGATTCTTCATTTTGATTTCCATTCTAAGATTGTGCACAGATCATATTTCTCACTTCTAATTGTATCAAAAATAGAGAGTATGCACAATGACATATAGTGACATGTGAGTGTCTATTTTACTCATTTATATGCTTGATTTTTTAACCCATTCCAATCCTACCACAATGAAATTAAGAGAGACAAGGACACAAGAATGACTATCAATAAATGAAATTAGAGACTTTAGAATGCAACTCAAATTGTACCTAAATGTAACGATAAGTATTTCTAGTTTCCTGGTCATCGATGACCATCGAATCACATTATGAAAATTATTTGCATTATGATAATTTTGTTGCACCTGCAATAATACTCTGTAGTATTTCCTTAGCTTTCCTATAGATATAATTTTAGAAACAATCCTACTCCTGCAATTCTTCTCTATATGGATCATCTTTGCCCCCCCCACTCACCCTATTTATACTTACTTTTCAAGGCAACAAAATAGAACTCTCCAATTGCATCATCGCCTTTCGAAACAATGCTTGAATATTTCTAGGTGATTGTCGAACCAGTCTCTACTCAGGTCCACTAATCCTTGATTTTTATCCATAAAAAAAACCTATTTTCGTAATAAAATTATAAATCCCATGTCTTCATTCCTCATCCCTCACATACCAATTCTTTACAATGGAATACTTTATCGTTGCTCCCTAGGTGCAATAGACATCCACTACCATGGCATGGAGATGATTGGTGTTATAAAATGGTGTTCTGCATCATTCAGTATATGTCACAAAACTCCTCTCACCTCACAAAACTCTTCTCATCTACAACAATAAGAGTCCTCTCAAACTTCCTGCTCTCCATCTCATTCATCTTAAAATGAGTGGATATTTACATGGGTGAAAAAGTGTGCTGGGTCATTTAATAGAAGGAGATATCACTAAAAAAAATACAATGCAACATAAAAATTATTAGTAGGAGGAACAACCTTGCCAATCTACTTCCTAACTAGATTAAGGTAATCTCGAATTACCTCTTATAATGAACAAAAGATAACCTCAACTTCCTATAGTGTCAACCTATGCATGGTAGCAATGAAAACACTGTCAAAAACAACATCTACAACAATGTTGGTCAATCTCTTATTCTAGTCAAGAGCATGCCCAACTTTTGAAAAGTATCAAGGAGATCAGGGTCCACCTCATCCAGGCTCCTCTTCTTCTTCTACTCTCTCTATTTAGGTTCAAAATAATAGCAAAGGCCTTGGAAATTGATGTGTGGGTAAAATTTATCTGACCATTTGGGTTCTTCCATTTTTAATCATTCTCTGTAAGCATTGAGTCTAAATTGAAAAAGTCATCTAGTTCCTTCTTTTTAGTTGAAATTAACCTAATCTTAGAGAATTGTAAGGTTTAATAGATCTAAGTATATTCTACTGAGAATATAGTAACATGATTTAAAACTGTGGGAATTGAGATCAGAATCTAAGGATGAAAAAAAAAAATTTATGTTCATGATTGCAAAAAATTTTCATTTATTGTAACAAAGTTTGAGGAAGGTCTAGCATTTGCGTCCCACCAGAAAAATTTCTTGCATAACTAGAGCCCTTTGAATTTGGGCATGCTAGAGTCCATTAAACAAAAAATCAACCACTAAAAGAAATGTTGAACAAAAAAATTAAAATTTCATGCATTCTAACCCAAGAAAAGTTAGGGAGGAGCGAACTGATATGTACAATAAGGACATGAAAAATCCTTGCCTGACCATTGTTTTTGGATGAATTGTTAGCCGCAATGAAGATCTGCATTATCATAATCATTAAACCCTTTGTAAAATAAGGACATACAAAATGCTTACTTGTGCATTGTCTACTGATGAATTGTTAGCTACAATCTCAATCTACATTATCATAATCATTAAACCCTCAACTCCAGATGAAATTTATGATTTCATAATATAAACCCTCAAAATTGTTTACCCATAACAAAAAAAATCATCTTTAGTAAAGAGGAAGAACTCTCCAGAGTCCAGGTTCATACCCATGTACAAATGGCCAAAATATCCATGCCCAATGACATTTCCCTTGCTCCATCTAATCGTTGAAGCTCTCCTAAGATGGTTCCCATGCAAACTCCATCTTGGGTTTGAATCCCATGAAATCCATAGATCACGTTGATAGTCTTCTTTATTCTGGCATTTCCACACAGATATCAACAAGATAGAGAAAAATGGAGTGTTACAATCTGAAGTTGTAATCTATGGAATATTTATTTGAACTCCCAGTTTGCTAAACTGGATAATGGATGAAAATTAAATATTTATTGGAAAAAAAAAAAAAATTCTTAAATATAAATAAATATTATATAATTATTTGGTTAAATGATTTATTTAATGAGTAAATTTATATTTTTGCCTAAGATGCTAAATTAAAGAGAGGGATGAATAATAGAAATGATATTGGGAGTGTGTAACATTTAATATATATATTTGCATATAATCGATGGACTTGCCATTTGGCAAGATGATGACGCATTAGGTATGTAGATACAAGAGCAAGATGTATTGAGAGCTAACGAATTTTTACATTCTTGATTTTGTTATTAACTTGTGAATAGGCTTTGTTACAATACCATGGGCAAATACCATGGCTTATCAATGCTACAAGTCCAAAGACCATAACTTATTAACCGTGGAACTCACCCCACATTACGGTAGATATTATTAACTTGTAAAAAATAGCCTTTGTTATAGTACCATGGGTAAATACCATGGATTATCAATACCACATGCCAAAAAAACATAAATTATTTCACAGTCAAAATATTTTACAACAATATGACAAGATTGTTAACCATGGATATTCAACCCCACTTTAACATGGATAAAACTTGTAAATCGGATTTGTTACAAAACCATGGGCCAATCCCATGACTTATCAATATCATGTGTCAAAAAACCATAACTTATTTCATAGTAAAAATATTTTATTTTAATTTAATTTCACAACATTTTTTAAGATTAATCTACAGGAAAAATGTTACATTTGAGATATATCTAACCATCTATCCCAGACTACTAAAATTCCATAGAAATTGACTATGTTTCAATAAAATAAGCTAGATGATCTATGTCGCTCTTTATATATATATATTATATAAAATGACATAGATCCACTTAGTAAGATCCAAGGGATGAGAGTGAGAAAATTGACTAATAATAATAGATTAAATGTAGTGCATGGTTTTTAAAGTTTTTCATTATTTTATTTTCTTTGACATGATTGATACAAAATATAGGTTTAATATTTGACAACAAAAAAGGTGTTTTTAATTTAGATAATTTCTTAAACACAATACAATGTGATCAAATTTAAGAGAGAGTTGGGGAGGAGGTGGAGAGAGGGAGTGAGATAGTGAAAAAGTTGGAGGGCAGGGAGAGAGAGAGAGAGAGAGAGAGAGAGAGATATGGAGTTGGAGTGGGAGAGAAAGGGAGGAAACAAAAAAGACATACAGAGATAGAGGTGGAGAGAGAGAGGAATGAGGAGAAAGAGATGGAGAGAGAGAGGAGTGAGAAGGGAGAGATGGAGAGAAAGTGAGGGAGAGAGGAGAGGAGGGAAGAGAAAGAAGAGGAGAGGATAGATATAGGGAGAGAAGGGTAGGGGCGAGAGATGGAGACATAGAGATGGTGAAGGACATGGAAGGGGAGAGATAGTGATATAGTTGGACAAAAGAGAGAGAGAGAGGGAGAGTGATTTTGGGAGGGGGAGATAGAGGGAGGTGGGAGGTAAGGGATAGAGAGGAAGGAAGATAGAGATGAGGAGAGAAAGATGGAATTGGAGGGGCAAGGAGAGGGAGGGAATAAGAAAAACATAGAGGGATAAAGGTGGAGAGAGAGAAGGGTTGACAAGGGAGCCATGGAGAGAGAGTAAAGGAGAGAGGAGAGTGGGAGGGAATAGAGAGAAGAATATATATAGAGAGGGAGAGGGAGAGAAGGGGAAGAGAGAAATAGACAGAGAAGGGGCATAGAGGGAGATAGAGTGTGTGTAAATTTGGGGGGTGAGATAGAGATAGGGAATAAAAAAGAGACACAAATACAAATATAGATATTATATAGTATTATATAACCAACCTAGATCCATATTAACACTATAACTATCAAGTGGTGAGAGGGATCCATTCTCTTGAGGTGCAAACATTTCCTCAAGTTTTGCACAAGAAAAAAAAGTTTGCACCTCGAGAGATTGGATCCCTCTTGGCGCTTGATAGATCTGGGCTTAAGATGGATCTAGGTTGGTAAATATGAAGTTAAAGACAATTTTTTTTTTTCTTTCTCTGTGTCGTTCATGACCACCCTTGGTCACTGGGTGGCTGCTACGTCCATGGCTTAGTGACTAGGCTAATACGAAAGGATGAAACCTTTTGGCCATCAACGGACTTGAACCCAAGAGCTTACCGGAATTGATCCTGTTACCTCCCATATGGCGAGGCCCGGACTTGAATGATTGAGCTAAATCTTGGGGCTATTAAAGACATAGTTTTATTTGATATTATAGTCTTAAAAATTAAAATTTCTATTCAAAATAATTTCAAATTGGAAGTAGATCTAATTAGATTCAATGAATATATTTTTAAAAAATACATAGAATTTTATTTTTATTAAAAAATATTTTTTTAAATTACAAATTATCAAAGATAAAAAAATTCAAAGTTGGCTCACCTATAAACCATGTGAGGATGAAGAAGTGTTTAAGTAAGGATAACCTTTCAACCAATCTTTAGCAACCTTTCAATCCCCTATCACTTGTAAGTTTAGATTTTGTGACACAATTAAGATGAGAAACATAAAAAACTGATTCATATTATTGTAGTACTTGTTAGGTAGTTTTACTTTTGTTCTTAGACTAAATTAGTCATTCATGTTCATAATTTTTAGTTGTATTACTTATCATCTAGTCACGTATTTTAACCTGGGACAAAATTAGTGATTTATGTTAGTCAATTTTAGTGAGATCACTTAAGATTGGTCATTTTTTATAGCATTTCACTTGGAAAAGTTGTGGTGACTAATGTTTTTAGTCACCTAGTCACTAATTTCTCATTTTATACTAGTGATAATGTATAGATTAAAGAATGAAAAATTCCCTCCAAAGTTTCCCTCTAAAACTTTTCGCTAAAAACTCGTTAATTATATTCTACAATTTATTAAAAAATTTTAACTAATGAAATTAATCTTTTAAACTAAATATTTAAGTTAAAATTGTAAACTAAATCTTTTACCTAAATTAGTTTTTTATTTAAACTATATAATATTTACTAGACAATTAGATTCTTTTTTTAATTTTTAATATATCTTCTATCACACATTTAAAATAAATTTCTATATCTCCATAAAAAAATTTATATGTTAGGTTTTTATGAAAGAAAGATAATACCATATTCACCAAGCGATAAAACAATTCTTTAATGTTTGCTCTATCATAATTTACTATATCGCCATAAAAAGATTTATACGTTAAAATTTCTAAATAAAAAAAAAAAAATCCACATTCACCGTGTAGTAAAACAATTCCGTAATGTTAGTTTCATCATAGTTGCCTATATCCTCGTAAGAAAATTTATATATTAAAGTTTTTATAAAATAAAGTAATCACACATTAATCATGCGGTAAAACAACACCATAATTTTCGTTATATCATAAATTTCATTATCCCTATTCCTTACATCACATCAAGGCTTTTCGAGGTTCATTAAAAGACTTAGAGCAATTTTGTAGAACGGCTACATTTTTATCAACAACATATTCAACGAAATATTATCGAATTTGAAAGGTTAGTTTCCCTTTTGTTGTGTGCAAATTTAAAATTCAATATGTTTAATAGTAGTTATGTGTTAGTTGGATTGTTATTTTCGTGTAAAATACCTTTAAAAAAACATATTTCAATAAAATAATACTTAATTTTTTATTAATCAAATTTATATTTTTTTACAAATAAAAATTTAGATGAGTCAGGCTTACCCGACAACCGCATGGTAGGCAAAAGGCCACTATGTCTGTATTGGGCATGGTGGGCCTAGTCGTGCCCACTAGCGGCACCCACCCCAATGGCCCAACTTGCCAAGGGTGAAGGCCAATTCTTAGAATTGGCCCTCCACCTGCACTAGCCTGTTGGGTCGTAGTGGCGGAGTCTAGATTCTGAGAATCAACCCTCCACCCCCACGAGCATGTTGGACCACAGGGGTGGGGCGAGAGGGGCTATGCCAGCCACCTCCCATCCCAAACCCACGGTGCATCAGGCTCATGGGGGTGGGGGCCTGATTCTGAGAATCAGGTCACCACCCCCACGGGCTCGATGGGCCATGGGGGTGGGGCAGAGGGGCTGTGCCCAAATTGGGCCTCAATCCCCACAGGCCCAATGGGTCATTAGGGTGGCGAAGAGGGATCGTGGGCATAGATCCTCTACCCCACCCTCATGACCTGGTTCTAAGAATTAGGTTGCCTTGCCCACAGGCTCGATGGGCCACGGTAGTGGGGTGGAGTGGCTATGCCCCCAAATCCCATCGAGCCCATGGGACTAGTTACCATATTATGAAAAGCAGTGTTGCAGAAATAGCCCCCCACTCCATCCCAACAACTCATCAGACCCGTGGGTTTGGAGGTATGATTCTGTGAATCAGGTTGCCACCACCATGGACTTGATGGGTTGTGGGGGTGCAGCCCCTCTACGCAACCCTTGTGGCCGATCAAGCCCGTGCGGGTGGCATCGGAATTCTAAGAATCAATTCTCCACCCCCATAGGCCCAATGGGCGATAGGGGTGGGCCAAGAGGGGTTGCGCTAGCCCCTTCCACCCCACCTCTATAGCCCATTGGTCCCATAGGGTGGAGGTCAGATTCTGAGAAGTGAGCCGCCACTACCACAGGCCCGATGGGCTATGAGGTGGGGCAGTAGGGGGATGCATTTTTTTATTTTTTATTTTAATTTCTTTTTATAAGGTTATGCTTTACAAAATTATTGCTGATTTATTATGATTTATCATTTTTAGATTTTGTTTTATTTTGTTTGTTTATTTAAGCTATTATTTTTTTTGTAATTTTCTAATTTATATATATGTGCATATTTTTTGCAATAAAATGGCATCAAAGAAGATTTCTGTGAATCTTTCTAGACCATAAATTCTAAAATTAAAAGTGGATCCTCAAAAAACATTGTTGAACGAACCAAACCTGGGACAATAACTACAAATATATCATGTTCCTCAAATGATAAGAAGGCGATTTCATACTATAAGAAATCAAAAGAAGTGAAGCTTACAGAAAATGTATGGTATGTGAAACATAGAGAAGGCGAACAACAACTACAAATATATCTATATGTTGATAAACCTAACGATAGTGGATTTTATGAGGTGTTGGGAAAAGTTATTTATGTTATTACAAGATTGCCCAAGTCACATGACTAGATTAAATATCAGTTATCATTGTTATTGTATAACATCACAAGGGAATCTACAAAGATGTGTAAACAAATTATAAATGACATCGCACAAGATATGGTGACTATTACTATTTAAGTTTGTGTTTTGTGTTATTGTAACTGTATCATTATATTTTTATAACTTAGCTTTTATTGACATATGATATTTTGTTTGATAGAATATTATTGAAAATCTTTCAATTATGTTGGGAGACATTCATTGCATAGAGAAAGATATTATGAATGTTGTCAACAGTTTCTACTCAGGGTCAGAAGAAGATATGACAAAGATGCAAAAAATAGTAATCCATGATGCTATAAAACTACATCCAAGGGATCAGCAAAGAATGTCTACAGTGGTTAAATCTAGAAGAGCTAGACAGGTTACTTTTGAAGATGAGGATGTTGAAAATGACACTGAACAATATGTTCCCATTACTGAGGATGACATTAGAACTAATGTTAGAAAGGATGAGAGCCATAAAAGACAAAAAGTAACAATTCCTAGGAATGGTTGCATTCTAGATAATGATAAGAATGTTAGGAGGAAGAAAATTAAAGTTGAAAATTCTCAAGTAATCAATGCCAACAATGAAGATCCTAGTGAAAATTCAATATAAAGAAGGGAAATCATTTCACCAGGAGTTGATTTATAAGATGTCATTATTAAAACAAAGAAAAATGTCATTCGACATAACTTGAAAACGACAAACTTAATTGAGGGTGGTCGTACATTTCAACTAAATGTGAGACAAATCTATAAGCCAAGTGAAGGAAAATTTAATTATCAAATCAGAAAGCCACACCACCTGCATGTTCACAACTTCAAGACATTGATGAGGTCCAATCCATATGCTCATGTGGTTAATTATGTGCTTCTTGTTGATCCATTTCAAGTTTCCAAAAAAGAAGCATTTGATAAGTCAAAATTTTTTGAATACAATTATTATGTGCTTGTGGGTAACCATTCTGTAGAAGCTGAAAGGCAATTTATGGATGAATATTCAAATAACCTATGTTTTGAAACAATGATATGTATAATTTATATCGATTTATTACATACACAAGAAAAGTTATTGGCATGGGATCATAATATAGGTAATGAATATGGGATGACTATGAATTTCATCCAAAGGGTTAGATTTATTCATCACGAATTTGAAGAAAAATGTGGCGGGGATAGGATAAGGGTTACTTTAGATTTTCTAATGGAATTTTATATGGAAATAGGCTATCAAATTGAGGAAAAAATCAATTCAATAGGTAGAAAAGTAAATTTCGATATATTGAGACGTATTCATAACATTTTCCAGTTGTCATTTATAACTTGAGAGATAAGGAAATTTATTAATGATATTTTTACCATGTGGGAGAACATTGGCATTAAAAACTAGAAGGTCAAAAAGTCTAATCCATTGATATGTAGGAGTAGTAAATTAGGTCCTGAAATGAAGCAACTTCCAAAAGATATGACTGCCACACCTTGGAGAGCATCGCAACAAGTGAAGGATGAAAAAAAATTCAAAGAAATATTATCTTGTGTGAAGTTAGGGGAGTTATCATTGGAGGAAATGTCTAAGGAATTTCAAAAGTAAGTTTGTTGAATTATATTTACTTATTTCTAGATTATAATTTCCTTTTAGATATAAAATATTGTTCTTGGTAGTATTTGTTTTACATATTATTATATTTTTGTTAACTTTATCTATGGAGTCACAAGGTTTAAATGAAATTACAAGAAGAAATGGTTAAATTGTTGAATGAATATAGTTGGGACGATGTTGTACGTAACTACCCAAATTCAAGTTCTACATCCACACTGAAATATTTGTATCTTCATTTAAAAAGGTATGTTGATTTATACGTTCATTTTTATTGATATGTATACTATTTTTATTTTATAACTTATATATATATTTGTTTATTTTATTAAAGATGAGGAAAGATCAAAATGGAGCACTAGATAGTTTCGGAAGCTTTATTGTAAAAATTCAGATCGAAAGACTAAGAAAGTAGCATCTTAGGAATGTTGAACTTGATGCAAATCTTACTCATTTCACTTTGAATGGGCTTAACACTATTCAATATCAATTAATACAAGGTGACTATGAAGACATTGTTAAAATCATGCCTCAAAGGAATTCTTCCCTAGTTATTACAGATATTCCCCATGGTTTCAATATCCCAAACATTGACTATGATAGTGACCCTTATACTTATCAAGCTCTTAGTAAAGTGGCTGTAGGATTTGTAGAAGTCACATCATCAACATTATGGAGATTTGTGACATTTCATTTAGACACAATTGGCAATGTTATTGACAAGCTTCAAGGGGAAAACAAACTCAAGGATGCAACTTGCACAATAAGACATTGAAATTGTGTGTTTGATTAATGTGAAAGAAATCATTTATGTACAAGTTAATTGAAATTTTACTATTTCATGTTATAGACAAAATTAAAATCTTCTTAACTGTGAAGATCAACTAATTATAAATTATTGTGAGTTCATCCACATTGATAGTTGCACAAAAGATGATAGCTATATGTCTATGCTTTTTAATCAAGAAGATGGAAGGAGTCATAGCCAAATAATCGTTTATGATGATGTTGTGAAAAAACTAACATATGAGGATACAGAAGAAAAATGAGAGATAGTTAACATTTATAAAAAAAACACAGTCATTGATTAACTATCCTATAGACTTATGTTCAAATGAAGGAGATTGGGTTCTGGGTTTATTTTCAGGTTCATACAAGTTTTATTATATAGAATTGAATTTCAATATCTTCTTTCTTAATTTATATGTCGTTATACTAATTTACTTCATTATTTATTTTGTTCTTTATAATTAGTTACAATACTAGCATGTTTCCTACAAAAAGGAAGAAATTGCATTGCTATTGAAAAAGATCCAGTACAGTGAAAATTTATTCAACAAAGAATTAACGCTCTTCAATTTCTTCCAGATGCAATGCAAGAAATTGGGTTTAAGAAGGGGGTTTTTAGTGAATCACATGTGGAAAAAAACACAAAGGAACCTCAAACACCATTACATGGAATGGTTGGAAAGGCATACATTGGGATATTCGCAGACATCAAAGATCGACTAGAAGAGGAAAATGAGCAAAATTAAGTAGAAAATATTGCGGAAGAAGATAATTATGAAATGATAGAGCATGAAGAGTTTGGATTACGTGATATTGTTGATTAAATTTAAGTTATTCTTGGAAATCAAGCTCAATTTTTGTAACTATTAATTATTTATACCTGTAATGTTTTGACTTTGACATTTTATGAGAAGAATAAGCATTGAATTAATGTTGTTATATGTTCAATATTTGTATCATGTGATCCTCACTTTAATTTATATGTGAATCATTACTTTTTGAAAGAACTTGTGATTATTATTATTTTTTGACATGAAATTGAGCAAAAGAAAAAAAATAAAAAACAAACAAACAAACAAACAAACTATTATTTAACAGTTTTTTGTTAATTTTTTCCTATAAAAATTCTGATTTTGACATGTCATTTCTAGCAAAACATTATCAAAAAGTGTACTTTTTTAGTTATATTTATGTTCACAATGTTTATTTTTATGTCAATTGTTAAAAAAAAATTAGAGAGAATTATTTGATGTTCATTGAAAAATTAATTAACGATATATAAATATGTAGAATATTGAAACATTAAAATATCGACCTTTTTCTTTAACTATGAAAAAAAAATATACATCACTATATAAAATATAAAATTAAAAGAAAAACAAGAAAATATGAAGAAGAAGACCACTTCAAAAATTGTTAAATTTATAAAATAATTATTAATATTTAATACATTAAAAATTTTGTAGTGAAAAAAAGTCTTTTAAAAAAATGTCCTGTTGCGAAATCATCACTTTTTAAAATCAACATGCAAATCATTAACATTCTAAAACTAATGTACATAAAAAAAAACTTAAAGTGTCAAAAACTATGTTATATATATGTATTCTGCATCACCACTTTTCAAAATTGCTGGATTCTTTTGCTACGCCAATGAAACGGGTAATCGTATCAGTGCCTGTTTCAAAGTTTAAATTGTTGTGGATTCAAGTTGCACATTTATTTTTAATCTTCCATACCATTTTTTATTTAGGAAGGTGTAAGTGAAAGGTATGATTGTACAAGAAAAAAAATGTTCTTCTAGATTCATTCAATGTTTCATTCTAGTTTATGAACAAATTTGAGATCAATAACATGAGATTTTATCGTGTATAAATAAATTCGTAGTTAGGCATTTAAAATTACATTTGTAGAATAATTGTGGTCTTTAGTTAACACATACAATTTAGTTCAATGATGATGAAGTTGAGAGAAATAATTAGAGAAATGGTTTAAGTGGATCATACATGAGTAGGTAGAAAAATAAATTTATAGAGAAAGGGTAATGGAATTGTGTACTTTTCTTCTTTTTTCCTCACCTCGAAATGATATCCTTACATGGAGCTAACGTTGCAACATAAAATGACCTCACCATAATTTCATGGCATGACGAATGTTTATCTTATCAATTCATATTGCCTTTGTCTCTTAAACCACATTCTCCTATTTATTTAAATATTATCACTCTTTTCAATCTCAACCTTTCTTTATCATATTCCATTTTCTTTTATCCACTTACATCATTATTTAAAATCAAAGTTAGAAAACCAAATAAATAATTATTCTATTTAAAACAAAAATTTTTAATCAAGGGATTCTTTTATAATATTTGTATTAAACTAAAATCAGTACATTAAATAAATGAATAATACTTATTATCCATGCCAGTAGGCAACTATCACACATTGGGTAAGTGCGTTGACTTTGAATTAATCTGTCATTGACTGAAAATCAAATTACAATACATAAAGTTAATTTTATAAAATGAAAATAATTTATTTTTTAAATATTTTAATTTTATTTATTTTCAATCTTATTGGTTAAGTTGCATTGGCTCTTATTTTGTCATCATGACTTACGTATAGCCCTCATACAACCATCACCTTACTGTTAGTTCTCAACCAGTTAATTTCATTCATGCCTTCTACACAAATCGAGAGCCAGTGTTGAAATTTGTTGACAATTAGTCTCACTACTAACGTTTGCTGAGTGCCTACAATGTTTTCTAGATAGCAACAACAAATTCTCTCTTACTTTGTGTACCATTAGCCATCATCATTTTCCTTACAAAGAAATTATTCTTTCACTCTTTTTGTATAGGGTAATGTTCCAACATGCATTGTTCATTCAAATTGCATCCTGTTGTGCCCTACAAAAACCCCCCCATTCCATATCATTATTATCTCAAAACTATAATATGAAATGGGTCCCTTTTTAATTTTGGTTTTAATTGGTATCAATTTAGTTTTATTCAAAAAGGTCCGAAAAAATAAAATAAAGCGTTACCAAAAACCCTTTTCGAATAAACCAATCAAAAGCCTTAACATAAATGATTAATCTTTTGTCATTGCGATAAAGCGATCGCAAGATCGCATATCGCAATGACAAAGGGAACACAACTTAAGGACCTATTGGTTTTCTCTGATGCGAAATCGCTATCAGGTATCGGCGATTTATGAATTGGCGCAATTAAAGCCCCCTTTTGCTCCGATGCGATGCGATATCGCTATCGGGTATCAGCGATAATGAATTGGCGCAATTAAAACTTCCCTTGTGCTCCGATGCGATGCGATATCGCTATCGGCGATCGGCAATGAACTATGCATGCTTTTAAAACTGCCCCACTCGCTACTCCCGATGTGATGTGATATCGCTATCGGCGATCAGGGATTCCAAATGGAACCAATATAACGATTTATGATTTCCCCCGATGCCCGATTGCGATAAAGCCAAAAAGCGCAGATTTCAAAATAAGTCTTAAAGCAGGTTTAATACGATTTCTTCGTATTTAAGGCCTTATCTTTCGAAGAGCCATTCATTCACGCTCAACCGCCAAAACACCCAAGGCACTCTTCAAATAAATCATTCGGCTATTAATCGAATTGACGGGCATTGATACAATTGACAGGTCTTAACGACCATTTAATGAAACAGTAAGCCTGAGATTTTTTTTACAGATTTTATTCGAGGCCACCTTAAGTCAATCGTTCACCATGCATTCATCGATATATATCTCAGTTATATTTGATTTACGCTATCATTTTCTGTATTACGTCCATTATCATCTCTGCGCAGAATTTTTCCGAAGTACCAGATTTAAGCAGAATGGGGAAGAAGTCCAAGAAAACCACAATGGCTTCCGCTTCGCCGGCCACAGGACAACCTGTCGTTGATCCAAGCACTAAAAAGAAAGCGCTAATATCGGACACTACATGCCTAGGACTTGTCAGAACTACTGGCAAGGCACCTATAATCTGATCGAAGCCGAAGAACCAAGGGTGACAGCAATACAAGTCTCAGCTGACAGCACTAGTAAATTCGAGGCTAATCTAAGCGATTTAGCCAACTCTTTTCTTCATTGAATAGTGGCTCGGGAGAAAATCCTCCCATATACAGATGTGGTTAGATGGGCGATTCAGGAAATCCTGATTACCGATAGAACTTTCAGCACCACAGATAGGAGAATTTTCGGTTTCTTTCGAGCTGAGGATTTAAGGCAAATGTATCATTTGCCGGAGTCAGAGAAGAAATATAACACGACATTTCTGGAGAAATTCCGAGCTGAGAATGAGACTGAATCCGAACCCATTCGAGGTTGGAGGAAAAATCCAGCAAAGCACAAGCACGAAACTTCGGGTAAGTACTCGGTCGATTCCATATGCTCTCCTTATTGCTATGCTGGGATAATGATGTGCAGATTGTGGGGATTACATGATTCCACCAATTTCACCATAGAAATGGTCCCCTTAATGGAGGCGGCATGTAGTGGTGAAATAATGGATTGGACAGATATACTGTCTGATAAGTTAGCATCCACAATTCTTGATTTCAGATTCAAGTCCCGCGTCACTGAAAGGTTCATTCCCCCATTTTACTACAGTGCTTATGTATTAGATGTCATGTGTTTTAATTCTGAATTTCCTGTGCTCGGTTGGAGGTGGAAATTGCAAGACCCCGCACCTGTCCACATATACCATCAAAAGTTGTGGAAGACCAACTACAAACACCATTTGTATCAAATCTATAACGGTTTCATGTTGCCCATTCATTATTCTATTTTCAATAAGCTTGCCCCTAAGATTTCCTACCAAGGAGGGATTGATTTAACTTCCATAGGGAGTTGGTTTGGGGAGGAAAATTTCACTTATATCAGAGTTTTTGGCAGTCAAGCCAAGCCCCACATTCTTCCTCTATACATCCCTGATAAATTGTTGGCCAGGGAAATAACCTATCATATCATCGCCGATGGAGTTACACAAACTCTGAAGAAAGCTAAGAAGCATGTCTGGCCCTCTTTTCCTTTGAGAATTGGTATCTACACTCTGCATGATTTCAAACATGCAGAGAAAGAAGCTGAGAAAATAAATTCAATAACCCTGGAAACTCTACCGAGCAGGCGATTCGATCCAAACAAAGTCGCCTATAATGCACTCGACCAGGCCAAATTGACCAAGTTCGAGCATAAAGAAGACAGATTTGACTTGTTCACATCAGCCGACTCAATGTATCAAGTTAAATCACTTGCCATAATTGAATACAAAGATGAAGGGCTAGTCGAATTCAACAGACTTAGAGAGCAGAGGTTGCAAACTCTGCCTCTAGACCTGTTAGCGACGACTCCAACAACAGAATCAAGCGAGCCTGAGCAACGACTTGATAAAGAACCTCCTATTGCATCAAAGCAATAGGAGGAAGTGCATGAGCAAAGACAAGAAGAGACACAGGCGAAAGAGCAAGAACAAAGCAATTTAAATGTAAATGAAGATACACAGATTGATCCAAAATTGCTCCAGGAATGGCAGAAATTTAATTCAATTATCGACAACCTGGAATGCTCTAAAGATGAAGAGACTTCAAAAGAAGTCAATACACAAGAGGCGACTTCGAAGCAGGTTTCAGGTGAAACCAATGACCTACCCAAATCAAAAGAAACAGAAATAATCCCAAAGGATCCTTGCGGCGAAGTCATTTTGCAGATTGAAGAGATTCCTCCCTTGGACGTCTTCTATAGCCCAAGGCATAAAGCTGTAGTGAAACGACAGAGGAAGAGGAGAAGGACTGATCAACGTTCTTTATTCCCAGAACAAACACTAACAGGAAATGTGCTATGGAAAGAGGAATTTGACCCCTCTGATGATTTGACAAAACTATCGCAATATGCTGGAGCTTATTCGGCAGCGACAATAGACAAAGCATCGGAGATGAGTAGTTTATTAAAGTCAAAAGATCAGGATATCTTTTCGCTACAGGCACAATTATCGGAAGCGCAGCAAAAGGCAGAGCAGGCAGAACAACAATTGCTATTATAGCAACAAATAAACAATCAGCTGACTAATAAATTGCAGGAAGAAAAACAAAGGATTGACAATAGTGTAGTCCAAAAGCAAAAGGAGCTATCAGACGCATTGGCGCAACTAAAAGCATCCACTGAGCAAATGCTGAAATCCAAGGATGAGCAAATTGCTCAATTATCAGCTCAACCGGAGCAAACAAAGAAGCTCCCCCAAATAAATGAGTTTAAAGCAGAGGCATTTCAATTAAACAAAGGATTGATAAATAAGATGAAGCTTTTGCGTCAGCAAATCACCCAGGCAGAACCATTGTGCGACTTAGTGGCATCCATAAGTGAAAAAGTAGAAAAGGCAAGGACAGATTTGGATCAAGCCGAAGAAACATTGACAAATTTTCTGGAATGGCAAGATTCCGATCAGGGACAGGCAGCTAACCTACCAAGGATCCTAGAATCGCACAAAGAAATATTATTTACAGAATGGCAATCTCAATTAATGAAGGCAGAAAGAGCGATTTTAAGATGCAAGACAACCACTAGTAATCTCGTTGAATTGGTTAATAATACTCTTTACTTGTCTAACATGATTTCTCAATGTACTCCAGGCCAATTAACAACAACGAAGATGTTGGAGCAGTCATGTTACCCAGAGCTGGAGAAAAATGGAAGGTTAATTGCGGGAATCAACAGTTTGACATGGGATGCCTATTGGTTCTTTTTAGTGAAGTTGCATAGCTAGAGAGCCGCCCTCAAATGCCTCACAGATTCAATCGGGTATATTATCCCCGATATTCAAGATGTCACCTTTGCTGCCCAACTCAGTTCGCGCCTCAACAAACCACCCGAAGTGGAGCCAATGCTTGCGATAAGCCAGCTCAGGTTTAAAGGCAAACAACCTGAGTCATGATTCACATCGTCGACTGCCAGATCGCTCCCAAGAAGATAGATATTGTTAATTGATACCAATTAGGTAGGATTTTGTTTTCATAGATTTTTTTAGTTTAATAGTATTTATAGACCCTTTCATGCATTTAGAAAGGGTCGTCAAGTTTTGTATATGACTTAAACCCTGAAGTTTCACTATTGTACTTCAGGGATATTCTTTTATGAAACTGGACCAATCATTCCGATTTTGATAAGGAAGCTTTTATACAAATGTGCACTACTCTCTTTGTTTGAAAGCATTTTTGCGTTGAAGGAAGAATTTCAAACAGCGATTGATATTGGGATTGATTAGCAGCTCATATGGTACTATTATCCATGTCTGGACTCATTCTTGTTATATGAATTGTCATTTGATCGCTCTTGCTATTATCGCATATATATATGTGTTTTAACAGCATCCTTTATGCATTCCACTATTGGCCGTTTATAGTATGCTTTTCTTTCAATCATGTATGTATCGATGATATAAATGGTAAATGCAATAATCATGTGTTAATCACTTTGTTTAACTATTTAGATGAAGTAATATTTGAATGAATGAATATCTATGTTTATTTTATAGAGTCATCTACATGCCTGTCGATAGACAAAGATCATTAAACGCTGCATTTACAAAGAATAATGGTTCCTGGGATTAGTATTAGCTCTCTTATTTTGTTGATAGATTAAGTTATTCGCCTATCATTAGAACGGACAACCCATTACTCATCCACCCCTTTTATTCATTATTGGGAAACTGGTCCCATTATATCCAGTCGAAGCCACCATCCCAAATGGAAAAGGAGCTGTACTAAGGTCCGGACCGGGTGGTTATCCCCCATGTTGTTGCAGTGATTTTCGAGGCATCAACATTTCTGGCACTAGAAGGAGGGCCATCCACTATGAATGGCGAGTAAGCCAAAACCTACAGACCATTCAAAGAGTAACTCACCCTCCACCTCTCCTCGGACCTCTCGTTTGCACCCTGAATCATCAGTACCCAGACGAGATGAGGAAGAATCAACCACTACTGCTCAACTTCATCATACTTCAGAACACTTAAGTCCGGAGTCCCCTGAAGTTCAATCTATCATCCAGAAACTTCAAGGCTTCTCGATTTGACCTCCTAGATCTGAAGTATCACAAGGCAGTCAGACTTTGCAATTCCACTTACCTCCTCACCTTACCAGACTTCAAAGCGAAAAACTAGGTATTGAATCACCTGAGTTTCCTTTGCCCAAAAGGAAAAGGATTAAAAAGAACGCTGAAGGTTCTGGTAGTGAAACCTTTTCTCCATCATCTTCCATTTCATCATCACCTGTGCGAAGTCAAACACCCACTTCACCACTACATATTGTTGTTCACCAAGGGACTTCACCTCCAACATCACAATCTTTTCAGTCTTCATTTCCACCTCCCCCTCAAGCACCTGGAAAACCACAGGCAATCGCTGGTACTCCTAAAATGGCTCAAAGACCATGGAGAAGTCCTGGTGCAGTCACCATGCCTGCGCCTTTACATCCATTACCCGATTACCCTGAGAAATGGTTGCCAAAGTTCAATCCAGATGCTGGAACATCAGTAGAAGAACACATAAATAATTTTATGTTGTCAGTCAATTTGAAGGGAGTAAGAAAACAAGATGTTGTAGTTAGATTATTCCCTTATACATTACAAGGATCAGCAGGATCTTGGTATTTTTCCTTACCTGCTGGATCCATTACCAGTTGGAATATCTTCCAGGAACAGTTTCTTACCAAATATGGTGATGATAGATCCTTGGCTACACTCGTCCATGACCTTTCTAATCTAAGGATCGAGTCAAGAGAACCCATTAAGGAGTTTAACTCCCGATTTAACAAACTCTTGAACAAAATCCCTACCGATGATAAGCCAAGCGAACAAGTTAGAAGCGAGTGGTATATTACAGCCTTACCCTCAAACATAGCCATTTTTGTGGATAGGGCTAAACAGCCTACATTGGTCGAAAACATGAAAGAAGCCCTCACTGTCGAAAAAAGTGTAATCGCCTTGGAAAAGAAAACTTCTCTAGAGGAACGAAAATCCAAAAAAGTGTCCTTTAAGGATGATTCGAAGGAAAAGATCACTAAGGATCCATACGACATGGAGGGCCTTCAAAAAGTCCTTAAAACCATGTCAAACGAAATGGTTGAGATTAAGAAACAAGTAGCAGAGTCCTCAACAAAGAATCCTTACAGGAATTTCAAAAAACCTGAGTCCAAACCTCCAAATCTCATATCTTATGCAGATTCGGATGCTGAGGAAGAAGAAGAAGAAGAAACAATTACACCATCCGAAGAAGAAGAAGAGGAATTCGTTGAATGCCACGGGATGTGGGACTTTATACTCTCTAATTCCGATACTGACGCTGAGCAAGAAGCCTTTCCCGTGACTACAAGGAGTAAATCTACTCCCGAACCTGTTCAAGCCAATTCAAAGAAAAGGAGTGCTGGTACCAATACTACAAAGGAAAAGGTACCCGCAAGGAAGCCAGCCGCAACAGTATCTCAGAAACAGCCGTCATCCTCCAATATACCTTCGTCATCTAAGACATTGGTAGTATCTGATTCGATGGACTATAATATTGTTGATGACATGAAGAAAACTAAGGCAAACATCACCATGTTTGAACTTAGTAAATTAAAGCATCAACAAAAATTACTTCTCAAAGAACTTAATGTTGTTCCTTCTTCACCTCTTCCCAGTACTAAAGCTGTAAGTGATTCAGGACAACCACCTTCTGGTAGAGTTGAGGCAATTGATACAATTCTGATTGGAGATAGATCAAATTCCCATACTCCTCCTTTCCTCTTAACATATGAAATTTACAATCGAAATCTACATAATTGCTTAATTGACTCTGGGGCATCATCTAATATAATGCCTGCTTTAGTTTGTTCTAAACTGAACATAGAACCCCAGAAATCTTCAATTCACATTGTGCAGTTAGATAGAACTAAAGTTCAAGTTTTAGGGGAAATAAACTCCGTTACAATCAGGTTATCGGCGGATCCACGAATAGTCCAAAGGATTGATATCCTAGTCGCCGATATACCTGAGTTCTATGGGTTAATTTTCAGCAGGGATTGGTCAGAAAAGCTCCATGGGTATATTTCCACCGATTGGTCCCACATGTGGCTCCCCTATAAGGGCAAGCCCAATCAAATAAAGATCGATCGGGAGAAACATATGACCCACACTGTTACATAATTTGAACAAGAGAATCAACCAATTGCATTCAACAACAATATCTTAGGAAATTATTCTTCTGAGTCATTTTTCGGCAATTATATTGCCCAACCATCTCCTTTCTCGGTAAACAATTTCACATCACAAATTGAAAACTTTTCGCAGAATGACAGGTCTAAATGTGTTAATGTTACTGAGAATTTTGTAAGTAAGATTGTAGATAATTCTTTATTTTGGTCTTTATATTTTGATGGATCCAATTCTAGTGAAGGATCAGGAGCAGGATGTATTTTGGTTAGCCCACAAGGAGAAAAAACAATGTTGTCCTGTAGGCTAGAGTTTGAATGCACCAATAACACAGCTGAGTACGAAGCATTAGTCGCAGGACTATATAAAGCGATCGGCCTCAAAGTCCAATACTTGAAGGTGTTTGGTGATTCTGAGATTATTGTTAAACAGGTAAGGAATACAATTCATTGTCTTTCGACCATCTCAAATATTATCAATTGCTAGTACAAGAGCTCACTTCCCATTTTTTAGCATTCAATATTTATTCCATTCCCAGGTCTCAAAATTTGGCAGCCGACTTGCTAGCCAATGTCACTTCCAAGCTACTCCCTTCTGAAGACTATAGCCCAGATAGATTTTCAGTAGAATTGCTTTTTAGGCCATCCATTCCTGACAATGTAACTAATTGGAGAGTATTCAATCACGATGAAGACATTTTATAGTTTTTAACCTCTGAAAAATCCTATGATAATCAAATCATTGAGGAAGACGAGCATGATATTCAAATGCGAGATAAACCTGAAGAAAACTCGATTCCAAAGCCTGTGGTGAAGCTTGAGGACCTTTACGATATTAAAAACAGATTTAAACATGTGTCCAATACGAAGCTCCAGAGCTCTACCTTAAGGTTTGAATTGATAAATCTTGGCACTGAACAAAATCCGCAAAACATTAATTTAGGATTAGGACTCTCCATGGAGGAAAAGGAAGCATTCATTAGACTGTTACGCAAAAATAAACACGTTTTTGCTTGGAAATATGACGATCTAAAAACGTATGATACATCCATTATCCAGCACACTATTCCGATGCTTCTCGAATAGAAACCAGTTCAACAAAAGTTGAGAAAAATACATCCAAACTTAGAGAGTCAAATAAAATCAGAACTCAATAAAATCTTGAAAGCTAAGATTATTTTTCCCGTCTGACATTCAAACTGGGTCTCCAATATGGTACCAGTCAAAAAGAAAAATGGAGACATAAGGATTTGTATTGATTTCAGAAATTTAAATAAGGCGAGTTTAAAAGATAACTTCCCATTACCCACTATGGAGCAGATACTCCAATCAGTCAGGCTCAGAGTTAATGTCCTTTTTGGACGATTTTTCAGGATATAATCAAATTTTGGTCCATCTTGATGACCGACTCAAAACCACATTCAGAACAAAATGGGGAGCGTATGCATATCAGAAAATGCCTTTCAGACTTATTAATGCAGGAGCCACTTTTCAAAGAGCAGTGGATATCGTTTTCAAAGGGTTAATTAACAGAACAGTAGTCGTCTACTTCGATGATATTACTGTATTTTCTAAAGAGAGATCCAATCACTTGCATGATTTAAATCAAATCTTTCAACGCAGTAAGAAATATGGTATTTCTCTTAACCCTAAAAAATCCTTTTTTGCTCTTGATCAAGGAAAACTCCTAGGCTTTATTGTTTCAAAAGATGGCATTTATGTTGATCTGGATAGGATTAAAGAAATCTCTGAAATCCCTTTTCCTCACAATAAGAAATCCATGCAGTCATTTTTAGGCCAAATCAATTTTGTTAAGAGATTCGTTCCAGACTTTTCTCAAATCATTTTGCCACTTCAAACTATGATTAAGAAAAATTTAGTCTTTAAATGGGGATCGGCAGAAAAGGAAGCGCTTGAATTAATCAAACAATCAATAATCAATGCCCCCGCTCTAAATACCCCTAATGTTTCTAATCATTTTACATTGTATACCATCGCATCCGATTTCTCTTATGTTGCAGTACTCACACAGATCAACAATCACAATTTGGAAGCACCCATTTCATTCTATAGTTCAAATCTTCAGGGTGTTGAACTAAACTACTCCGAAGTAGAAAAACAA